>JARLTB010000152.1:4140000-4382500 GCA_030141615.1 Unio pictorum | reverse complement strand
ACCGGACACATCTCAAGAACTGCCACTTGACAATATCGGACACAGCTCAAGAACTGCCACTTGACAATACCGGACATAGCTCAAGAACTGCTAAAGGATGATATACTGTTTAATCTCTTTGATTATGCCTTTTGTGTATTTGATTTGGGTGGTCAGCTGACCTTTGTTAAGCCTCTTCCCACACTTCTGCCAAAGCCCCGATTCTACAATCGGGCCATGTAAAAAAATTAGATTTATTTGTTGCCAAAAGCCAACCCGAACCTTGTATATAAGCCTGGTTGGCAAAACTCCTGTGTTTTTTTTTTGTTTTGTTTTTGGGAGGCACCAGATAGATGTTTCCCCCCCCCCCCCCATTTAATACAAAATTACCAAAAAATTAAAAAACGTATTGTTTTTAATGGCTATTATATTGTGTCTATCTTTGTCCTTTTTATATTTATTTCTTTTGAGAACGACTGTGTTCGAGACGGGTCCGTACATTTATTAAATTTAAATTGTACATTAACCGCCTCGAGTTTGATCGTCTCTATTTATTTATATTTAGGCTCTTAATTTTTTTTCTAATCGTTTATTTGGTCCTTTAAACAGGGCTCTCTGTGTAGTTCGGGAGCTCCACAGAGAAAGAGAAAATGCAAAATTGCCTGGTTTTGAATAGTACTCACCAGCGACTTTTACCTTGTTTTCTTTCAGAGCATGCGTATTGGGAAAACACTTAAAAACTCATATGCTACTCTATTGTTACGTATATTTGATTTGGGTCATTTATTTTTTACTTTAATTGTTTGTTTGTCAGATTCAAATTTGACATTTTAAGTTTAAGATTAATTCATTGGGAGATGACCTGTACTTTACAAATAAACACAAGGTGTTGACCTCATTTCTGACCTGGCTTCAGAGTTGTAAACAAGCTTTCATAAACATCTTTCTATTTTTAGTAGGGTCATACGGTGTGTACGAGATCTTTTGAACGTAAATTTGTTCTTAAAGATTCTGGAAGATCATATGACCCCTTTCTTGTTTACGTAAAAACAGATACATAAATTATGTTTTGGAACGAACTATTTAGTAAAAGTTGGGCTGTTAGAATATTAAGTTGTGTCGTTTTGATATATTTTAAATTACCTTGTCTTGAAAATTATTTCAATTCGTTTGGATCAAGAGGATTTATTTTGTTGTTTTTTTCTGGAAAATAATTGTGCTCATTGAATTTCATTACCAAGAACTGACTTCATCATGTGACATCGTCTTCCATCTTGGATGCTTCATTAAGCTTCGAATTTGGAATTATTAGGACATTTTATTACCAGGACTTTTGCAATTTCACTAGTGGATTATATTTTGAATTATTTTTGGATCAATTTTGGAACTGATTCTTAAAACCGTAAGTTTATTTTTTCTTTTCTGGAAAATATTTGTGCTCAATAAATTGTTTATTAAGTTTTTACAAGCTTGTAATTCTCACTCTTTCCATGTTACTGTTTATTCGAGCCTAAGCACGTAACACGTTTCTAATTCCTTTTTTGGTTGGTTTGGTTCAGTTTTAAATAAATAAAACAGTTATCATTTTGATCATCATGGCAGTCCACTTAGGTGGAGTTGGGACTGGACTTATATTTTTATAAATATATTTTGTTTGTTTCCATACTTTGAGAAAAGAAAGCCATGGTCTAAAATATTCCAACTTGATGGGAAGGTAACATTTAATATACCCGTGGTATGTAATGTTACACATTGGTATTAAGACTAGTAATTTCATGAATCAGGCAGCCCATCACATCATGATTATTGGTTTGGACGTTTTTGTGGGTTTAACACAATTTGTCAGCACACAATAGACTATACATGGAGGCTAGTAAGACGATCGCATTAGAGCACTAGGTCTCTCTCGTGTCTCTTGTTTTGGATATCCCTGCCCTAAGTATTGAAAGTTTCTAATTTTTTAGTGGTATCATCATATAAAGTTTCTTTAGTGTCAACATACGAGTACAATGTTTCTTGTATTTGTGATGTTCAGGTAGTGACATGAATAGGTAAGAATTTTAGAGTTTAGGATATAAATAATTTGCCGTATTGAGTAAAGAGAGGTGTTAAAATATAGGAAAGTCCACAAATGTAATATTGGTATTATAGTAAATGGAGTAACAGCGCGAGAGAATTCTATCAAACTGGAATTACTTCTAATGTAATGTAATGTATTAACAGTACATTATTTTTATTCGCTTTGCAGAAGGAATAATTGCTTTAAACAACATTTTCTTCCACAGCGTACCTTTATATATATATATATATATATATATATATATATATATATATACACACACACACACATACACACACACACACACACAAGGCACAAGGCCGGATTATCCATAATGCAAAATGGGCAAGGTGGGCCGGGCCCCCTAGTCTTAAGGATTACTATTAGGATTACTATTATCGTCTGATTTCGCAGGAAGTGTTGTTAACAGTATTGTGACCATATCTATGGACAAGGCAGGATAGCTATGGACCCCTATGTTGGCTGTGCCCAGGGAACCCCAAAAGCCTTCATCCGGCCCCGTATATATAAACTACAATGCAGGAGAAAAGATACTGATTGTACACCCATGTATATTGCAGTAGCATACAATAGTTATTAAATGATTGGTATAGTGCAATACTTTACATTTCAACCTGTTCTCATTTCTTAGGCGTTTTTGAGAACTTGGCTAAGAACACTGCCAGGGGTCTCCTTTCTATTCTATTCAGTTACTGGCCATCGTTATTTTAGCTTGTATTTGAAAAAAAAAAACTATGTTTACATTTGATTAATATAATGTTACTTTGTGGTCACTTAGAAATAAACATTAAGAAAATGCATACAAATGTCTCGTCTCTTCACATTATTTGATTCATAACGTTCATTTGAAATGGGCGACCTATATGCTTAGAATAAAAATCTAATTTCTTTGTAGCCATACGGACTAGTAGAGTAATAAATGTACTTGCCCTGCTGCTCTTTAAATATTTCTCCTGTCCTTCACACAACATACTGTCAAACAGAAATCAGGAGTAACTAGCCATTAAAATATTGAAATGATGTCAATAACTAGTCAGACAGAAAACGTACTAGTCTTGGACTAGACGACTACCATTAAGTTCCACGCCTGTGGTTATATATATATATATATATATATATATATATATATATATATATATATATATATATATATATATATATATATATATATATATATATATACATACAGAGAGAGAGATGTAAAATGTGCAACTGCAATCAAACTACTAAATGAATGCCTCTGATAAATATTTTCAAAACCTTTAACTGAGAGCAATGATTTTGTTCTTTCAAAAAGTTCGTTGTATGTGCATAATTTCCTTTCTTAAATTCAACTTTATATTAAAGAAAATATGAGCTTTTCGGATGGCATGTTGTATGTACATTAGTATATTTGTTATCACCATTTATCTAATTTGTAAGATTATCATGACACTTTATGCACACACATTCATTCCATGGTCTAGTCGGTCGTAATGGTGACAATGGTGTTGCTCCAACATTTAATATGGCTACCACATCAGCCATCATGAATTCTTGCTATTGCCGCTAGTTAATGGATTGTCATGTCAATATGAGGTTTACAATGAATGACTTCTTACAATGTCTCCAGTTGATCCTAAATAAATATACTGCTACTCACACATATATGGTCACCATCTTGAAAATCTTATCTCTACTCCTCAATGAACTGTCATACCAGAATGGAGTTTTACTGAAAGATTTCTTTTCATGGGTCGATGGTTGAAAAAACAAAAATGGTGCATACCAGATTTCTGATATGGTCATCTAGAAAACTTTGTTATGGCAAATTTTCCAGTATAACTCGTACTGATATTGGGTTTTCACAAAAGACTTATTATAATGTCTTTTTTTCCTAAAAAATTTCTACATTTCGTTACATCAATGTGGTGCCAATGAGGCGTCAAATGTCGCTGGCTTGACAATCTTGTTATTGCTAAAGAATATCAGTGATGTTTTAAAGGTCTACTAGTGCATTCACACGACTTACGTTTATATTAAAAATGTAACCTTCACGAAGAGATTATTTGTATAGGTATTATGTCATATACCTCATCATTAATGAAAATAATGTCTACAGAACATGGATTTTTTTTTCCTTTGAGACAAAACGCTCTTAGCTGATTTGGCGCTCGGTAATTTCCGTAAGGCAATGCAGAAGTGACGCAGTGTAGGGAAGCCATCTTCAAGGAGTTCACCTTTCTCAAACGACGAAGATGAGCATGCCAAATTTTCCATAAATTCGCTAGTGTCGTCACTATCAGTTATTATCATAACATACGTAAAACTTGTGGGACTTCCCAACCGTGAGTCACTTCCTGAAATCGATTTTACACCAGAAGTGTAAAAATATTTCCGGAACGTTTTCCGTAAAAAAATAGATTTATGCTAGAACAAATCTTAATTTTCTCCTCTATGAGTTAAAAAGTACATCTAAAATGAACATTTCTGAGTTAAAAATATTGTTTTCTTGAATTCCTGAACATCATTTTGCACCAGTAGCATGTCAGATGTTACAGAGTGATTTGTTTCAAACACTACAGAGCTCTAAATCATATAACTTGTATATTATTTCAATGCAATTAAAATTTCCATTTAATGTCTCATTGATCTTGTTTTTACTTTAGCATCTGCTTTCTACAACTAAAGGATATTGAGAATCTTAATTTTGTGTTCAATTCACATGTGGTGTCTTTGGTGTAGTGTTCTATAATCCTAACAGATTCTCTGTAAATATCAATTCCATAGTTTGACGAGGTCCAGTTGTTGGGGCACTTTAAATTCAGGTCTTGTTGACATCGTTCCTTCGTTGTGATTGATTGTCGCACAAATATTGGTCTCGGATTGTCTTCAGAATCAGCTAAGTCTATATTGCCTTCAACACCATAATTTTCAGCATCTGCCAGTGGACTGTCATTTGGATTATTCATGAGCCCTGCTGTATATAGCCTTATCGGAGATGATCTGACGGTACGTAATCTATGTCTTGCCCATACATTTCGCCAAATGTTCAGCTTCTCGTTAATTTTTTTTAAAGAAACACACGATGAAGAGCAAAAATATATACATCATTCATTATATCCAAGATCTCCTTATCTTCAATGAAATATAAAAGATTAAATAATAACTATAAACCCCTTCGTTTACATTTCTCCACAAACTATGAATGCACAGATTATGTGTAATTTTGCCTGTAATCATGGTACCACGATTTGGTCCACGGGCTCTAATCATGTAGTCAGCTATTTTAGTGTTTTCCATGCCTTTATCAGACCTAACCCTTAATGGTAGTCCAAACTCCTGCACACTCCTTAAAAACCGTTTAAGAGCGTTTCAGCTTTGTTAGTATCTGTGCATCCAAAGAAGGTGATGAAGCGACTGAAGCCATCAGTGCCTCCAACAATGACAAAATACCATCTAATCAACTTATGATTAGTGTCTACATGCCATAAATGATTAGGTCCAGCTACGTTATACACTCTGCGATGTAGTCGTCGTCTTCATCTGCTTTAATCCAAACGACGTAAACTGTACCTAAGTTGTGATCTTGACGGAAGCTTATTCCCAGCTGCATATAGTAAGATGAAATTGTCAACTGCAGAACGTAATTATTCGGTCTCTGAGAAAGAATGCTTGGCTATTATCTTTGGGATATCTAAATTCCAACGTTACCCGTATGGCCAAAACTTTATTTTGGAAACAGACCACCAACCACTCTCATTTGGCTCAAGCTAAGTTGACAAATGGAAGATTAATGAGATGGTCATTGTTTCTGCAACAATATCAAGTTCAGATACGCTATATTAAGGGCAGCGAGAATGTAGTAGCTGACTTTTTAAGTAGATTAGGGACGTTTGACGTGAATGGGTCACCTGAGGACGTGTAACTAAACCAGATTAGATCTCCATAACTTTGGAGAGTAAAATACCGATTTTACTCTTCAAGGTGGGGCCTATGTGAATGGGAAAATTTCTGGCGATCTTTCAAGAATACATTAGTTAAGACCAGAGAACCATTAGTTAGATTTATGGAGACAAGCACGTGTCAAAGGGTGTTCTGCATAGTATAGTAATGTTTCTTAATAGTGGGACTGTTGTTACTAATTAGAACCTTTGTTTATTCAGCAGCCAGACGGACTGCCAGAGACACGATAAAGTTAAATTTTCATGGGAAAGTTGTCAAACCGCAGAAATTCTGTTACTTAAAACGACCAGGTCAGGCTGACCCGACTTGAGCGACTCGAGAGGTTTGGGCGACAAAAAGAGCATAAACAAGTGGTGAAATCCGGCATCGTGCTGAAATTCTACGTGTTCAAGGGGTATTTTCATGGTAGAAAGTGTCCTAGAGGCTAAAGTTTGAACAGGAACAGAGAAACGGAGACTCTGGACTATCAGGTTATGAAATCATACAAGGCGTTGACTTCGATTGCATCACTCGATCCTATGATGATTTAAAGCTATCAGTAACAGATCGGCTTATTTATTTAAATCTATTGTAATAAATTTGGAGTATGTGTATTTGACAGCATCCCGTTTTTAATTTGTGCGAGTATTTGGTCTTCGGTGCCATGGAAACATTACTAGCCCGAAATAGTTAGCCAGTTAGTAGGAGCAAACATCACAGAGCCGAGTGTTAGTGAATTTGAACCATGCTGGGGTCGTTAGTAGTGAATTTGGGTACAAGCCGAATGACTGTCCCATTAGTAACATAGTCCATATTAAAATTCCGCGGTGTATAAAAGTGATGTGATTGAAAAGGTAGTATTTATGGTTGGAAATCAATAAATTATAGAATGGAATCAATAGGTTGGAACTTGGTAGGTACCGTTTATGTGTCCGTAGTGGAAAATGGGCGTATGTATATGAGCGTGATACGCCGGAAATTCTGTGGATTGACTGGCCTAGGGTCGCGCAGTTAAATATTTCCCAGTTAGTAAGGGAATACTAGTGGAATTTCTATGGCATGACGGGCTTGCGGTACTTAAATATAATGATAAAGAAGTAAAGCCATGTTAAGGCGCGGTTAATGGACTCTTGGGCAAGTTGTCTCCTCTGGGTCGCCAATTGATTAGATCAAAGGTTATTAAATATAGCAGACAGGTCTCTCTTTCCATTTTACAACTCAAGTTGTATGGAAGTCTTTGGAAATTTGGGGAAAACATATGACTTCCAGCGTGACTCGCGCCAGGGTTTTGACACCGCTCGGTCAAGTGAATACCCCTGTGCGTGGAACACTATTTTTAGGTTTATTGAAATTCGGTGAACGTTGTATTTCTAAAGCAGAGTGTATTCACAGGTTTTCACAATTGTGTATGTACTTGATTAAATTGTTTGTTTATCTTTACGGGGGCTCGTATTTGTTTGTTCAATATACCTGCTCAGATTACTATATCTATTCCCATACTCGAACCGGGGTAATTATATCGAGGGCGGTTATCTCTTAGATAACGAGTACCAAAGAAAGGGGTGGGTTACAGTATTTATTATAATTTATACAACCATGTGACACGTGGCTAAAATATATAATGAATTATAAATTATCATCGTTCTCATCACCACCAGACCTAGACCAGCCAGCAACCACCTAAATGAAGCCATTTTGAACAATGTCGTTTTCCCTTCAGACTACTGCAGCTTGCATCCGTTATTCAAGAAAGTTAAAATGGGAAATGATACCCGCATTACTATGAACATCAGTATGGTTTCAGTAAAGTCGAAATACGAAATAACTATTACGTAACGTACGAATTGCACTTATTATTCGGCGCATTTCGCAAATTTAATTTTAAGTTTGGTAACTGATTGAATTTTAATATTTATGAACTGCGATAGATAAATGGATACCTAAAATTTCCTTCAGCCATTCCATCGCAATGCTAACGAGATAAACATTTCTGGTATTCAGACTCGCGATTGGACATGTCCAGTAACAAAAAAAGTTCCGGTTTACGTTAGTTAAAACGTGAATAAGTAAAGAGGCTCAATGATGTTTTTGCGACAATCAGGTTTGAACCTATAAGATGATGAATGAAATTACTAAGTTTTGTGTATTTTGATATATTCTTTATTGTTGATGCTTTTACAAGATACATACAATGTTAGGGATGGCGGTATATACAGTGTAGCTGCTTTAGTCATTCATATTTTCAGTGATGCCCATGGAAGACCATGACCGCCAAAAAGATGAAATTGAAACAAAATAAAAAGGGCATGGTAGATGTTATCACTTCAGACCTTTTGGTCCCACAGAAAACAATGTATATTCAAGTATATTCAATCCGAAGAAAATATACACAGACGACATACATGATGTAAAATCTTCACATACTCAAAAAGTAATATGTTCACCAACATTGTCGCTAGTACATGGGACACTGAATGAAATATTTTTAGTCATATTTAAAGGATCTGCACACAAAAGGTCATGTCTCCCCGAATCAAATATTTAACAATGTCGGTAAGGTTCTCTGTTAACGAATATCACTATGCAATTGAATGACATTCATTGAGGAAATATTTTGCGATAAATAATATCAGTACCAGGATACCTTTGTCATTACTCTCTCTCTCTCTCTCTCTCTCTCTCTCTCTCTCTCTCTCTCTCTCTCTCTCTCTCTCTCTCTCTCATGACTGCACATAGACAACTGGTTGTGATCACTGCATAGATTAGAAGCTGTGTATAATCTATTTGACAGGGTGATGATCAGATAACCGAGTCAACCAAATTACTCTTGTAAATGAACTGTTTGGCTCCTTCACACGCCTGGGAAAGTTTGCTTCTCATAAAGAAGTTTGCACATCATATAAGTACGAATGCACATCATATAAAGAAGTTTGCGTATCATATCAGTACAAAAGCACATCATATAAAGAAGTTTGCACATCATTTAAGGACGAAATCACAACACATATAGAAGTTTGCACATCATATAAGGATGAAAGCACAGCATATAAAGTAGTTTGCACATCATATAAGGACGAAAGCACATCATATAAAGAAGTTTGAACATCATATAAGTACAAATGCACATCATAAAAAGAAGTTTGCACATCATATAAGAACGAAAGCACAGAGTATAAAGAATCATATAAGGACAAAAGTACCGCATATAAAGAAGTTTGCACATCATATAATAACAATTGTCATCTTAAGACAGCTTTGGCGTTCCATACTTAATGGTTAAATTATCACTTGCTCCAACAAATATTTGCACCCATCCACCTTTGTAATTATGTACGACGACTTTGCATTATAACCTCCACTACAGTAATTATTTATGTCTCCTTTATATTATAACCTCCACGACTGTAATTATATATGAATCCTTTGTATTATAACTTAGACTACAGTAATTATGTCTCCTTTGTATTATAACCTCCATTACATTAATTATGTCTCCTTTGTATTATAACCTCCATTACAGTAATTATATGTCTCCTTTGTAGTATAACCTCCACTACAGTAATTATTTAAGTCTCCTTTGTATTATAACTCCACGACTGTAATTATATATGACTCCTTTGTATTATAACCTAGACTCATTATGTCTCCTTTGTATTATAACCTCCACTACATTAATTATATGTCTCCTTTGTATTATAGCATCCATTATAGTAATTATATGTCTCCTTTGTATTATAACCTCCACGACTGTAATTATATATGACTCCTTTGTATTATAACTTAGACTACATTAATTATGTCTCCTTTGTATTATAACATCAATTACAGTAATTATATGTCTCCTTTGTAGTATAACCTCCACTACAGTAATTATGTATGAAACCTTTAAATTGTCACCTCCACTACAGTAATTATTTATGTCTCCTTTGTATTATAACCTCAACTACAGTAAGTATAGATGACTCCTTTTTGTATTATAACCTCCACTACAGTAAGTAAGGATGAACCCTTTGTATTCTAACCTCCACGACAGTAATTATGTGTGTTTCCTTTGTATTATAACCTCCACTACAGTAAGTGTGTATAACTCCTTTGTATTATAACCTTCACTTCAGTAATTATATACGAAACGTTTGTATTATCACTTCCACTACAGTAATTATCTATGTCTCCTTTGTATTATAACATCCACGACAGTAATTAAGGATAATTCATTTGTATTATCACTTCCAAAATAATACTTATGTATGACTCATTTGTAATATAACCTCACCTACAGTAATATCGTATCACTTCTTTGTATGTTAACCTCCTCTATAGTAATGATTGTAACAAGTTGTTATATTGTGCAGTGTTTCTCAATGGTTGTGAATCATAGGTGTATATAGTACACCATTTAATGCAAAAATGATCATAATTGGACGCAAGGTTATTCCATTATATGTAGTAAAATTTGCTTGTAAGATTTGGCGTATTTTCAAACAAAAAAGAACAATCAGCAATTCATACATCGAACAAGATTTAATAGCCTTATTCTAGAAAGAGTTCAACTACAACTGAATAGCAATGTAACGTAGTCAAGCAAAAACCTCAGTTCCAAAGTTTGTTTCTTTGTTTGTTTGTGTGATTAGCATTTTTAACGTAGCTTTACCAATTTTTCAGTCATATCGCTATGATGTATGAAATGAGACAATTCATAGTGATGTTTAGTACTGGGGCATCATGCAGCAGACATGTAACATGATGTCTCACCCAGTCACATTATCCTGACACCAGGCCGACCAGTTCTAACATTAACCTCTTAATGCTGAGCGGCAAGCAAGGCAGCTGTTTTTGTAAATGCCATTTTTGCAATTCTTTGGTATGATCAGTTCGAAAGATTAATTGGTCCAATCAATCATATGTCTATATTCATATCATGAAAATATTTTTACCACTTCTACTTCATTATTATGAAAGGATTGTTTATGTAAGTACTTTTCACCATGTCCCAGTTTATTGGTGGGACAGCTCTAAGATCGAAAGAGGGAGAGAGAGAGAAAGGTATAAATTTGGTCTCCTTTTGAGGAGGTGTCACTCCTTGCGATATCGCTGGTTTGTTTTGCTGTACTAGATTCGAACTGCATGAGAGTGAGTCAGAACTCTGAAGTTGTATGGCGTAGAAAATCTTTTTATTTAAATCAAACAACATTTAATATAGAAAATTACACATTTTTTGTGATACATTATAGATTTAGAATTACTTATACAAAATTATGTTTATTCAAAGCTTGCCAACTTCATACAATTCTAGAATTTCTATCTTTTAGAATATGATGTAAATAATTACATATTGTATGAGCTAAAGATAGTCAAAATATTCTTAAAATATAGTAAGAAGTCAATATCTGTAATTAATGATGTAGGAACAACTTCTTAAATGTTGAATCTTTAATATCAAAATATAATGTTTTCGACCTCAAAGGTACTTTTTTATTCTAATTTATTATAGAGCATGAAGTTGGCAGCAAGTAGCTTTAACAATAATCCAAGATTTTTATTAAAATGCATATAAATTCATTAAATGGTTCAAATACTCCATAAAACAATATAGTTCATAATTAATATGACAGAATAAAAATAGGTATATGTGTTTTAAGAGAGAATAATAATAAAAAATTTACACGCTTCAATAGAGAATGAAATAATTTCAATATATGTCTCCAACAACAATTAAATGAATCGAGTCAATAAGAAAACTGTAATGAGATACATATTTCTTAAAAGCAAGAGGAAGTAAGAATTCTGAAGTTTTATTACGAAGCACGTTTTGACCAGGCTCTAAGACTATGTACATATATATACAGCTTTGTGTTGTATAACGCATTTTTTTTTCAAAAGTGGCACGCCTGTTGAGCAAAATCTTATTCCACCTGACTTCAGAGTTTATGATTTCCCAAAACCTGTTTTCAAAGTTGCAGACCTAAATATATAATAATTTGCTTAAGATAAGCAATTTAATTTTCTTCAGGTAGGATCTGTGCCATGTAATGCTATTTAACTCACTATCTTAGAATATCGTAATAGGAAGCTCTGCAATATATGTATGCAAAGTAAGCATCGTGTCACTTAATCCATATCAAAATTATAACAATCGGAGTCATACAAATAAAATTTCTTTTTATATTTTAAAAAAATCCTACAAAATTCGATCATAACATTTAAAATATGATTCAATTCAATTATTAACATTTACTCAAACAATGTATGTTAAAGTTTTTATTCTCGGCAAATCAAAATATGACTGGAAGGAGCGGGCTCTGAATTCAAGGCAATTTGAATTTGATGTTTTTTCACGACACAAAAATAATTGTGCATGTGTGCGTTTAAATTAAATTGTATACAAATTAATTCAAATATCAAATTTTAAAATAATTCTTTGGGATCAAGTGTTGGATTTGACGTTCTCTTGCTAATTTTAAAATAAAAAAAAATAATCTTGTGACAAACACGTTATCGGTACATGTTTCTCCTCCTTCAAGATTCCTCTTTTATGAAAAGGCATATAATATTTGGCGGCAAATATTATTACGTTCTTTATGGTGTCCCTCACAAACATAATCAGTATCCAATGTGACATTGTTTCCTCGCGTGACTGGACGGTATTAAAGAAGCCTTGCGTCAATGTTGTCAGTGACAAGAATGGAGAAGGATTTGGGTATGTTATTATCCTGCATCGCCTGGTGGCTTTTGTTATCAACAATCATGACCTTTATCTCGGCTGCCATCTACAGATATAATGGATAGAAAGATGATATTTTAGCGTATGAAAAAAATGATATGAATGTAGTAAAAGTATATTAAGTGGGAAATTAGTCTGAAGATATTCATCGCATTCGAGTAATTTTATGTGAGTAGTTGGAATAGCAAGTATTAATGAAGTCCTTCTATATTAAAAGCAAATATTTATGATACAGTCTTGAATAAAAACAAACACACCTTCAACCTACTGTCGTGCATACTTAAGTTATAGTGTGTACGTAACTTTTGTCCATGAGTGTAAGTTGCAAACACTGTTTGTAAGGCATATGCGTTTAAGACAGTCTCATTTACAATTCAAGTGAATTGCTCCATTGGAGTACTGCACATTTTGTAACGTTATAAGTAAAGTGAAACTGTGTATTTGATAAACAAATTCATTGTTGTTTTAGGTCACTGTGGGAATCAGGTTTGATCAGAATTTACAGTAGCGTTCTAGAAATTAGATATGATTCGAGACGAATTATTTATTAATAATACTTTCTGGGATTACAAAAGTACTCATTGGCTTTTAGATTAATACATTACTTACGATTTTTGTGAACTCATTCAAAATACATTCTGGACTGCATCATTGTGTTTTATCAAGAGAATAAAGACTATTGGGATTCTTTTTATAGAACATTTAGGATTGTTTATAAATTAATTCACAATATTGTAAATGATTTGAATTTTCATTTGGTAATGTAGGACAATACATAGCTCGTTGATTTTACTTAAATTGTTGGTTTCACTTTTTTAAGTCAAATATTTTAAGACCTAGACTCGTAACCCAATATAAACTTATTTCCGATGCAATGAAACCTGTTACAGATCTTACAACTGAAAGAAGAAATTCAAAGTAAATTACCTTTCGATTTAATAATCTTAATCGCTTTTATTTCTTCAAAGTGTTTACCTTCATTTTTCACATAATTAAATATAAGCACAATAAAATTCTTAATTATTGAGAGTACGTTTCGTGCATCAAGTCATTAAATTCCCCTTGTAAATCTTAGAAAATATTAAAGATGTGTACTTACCTTTACTAACAAATGGCGCCTTTTTAAATTCAGATATATCCAACATGTAATCTTCTGAAAAATTAAACGGCAACAGATTTATATGATTTGTTATGAAGGATGTTGTTAAATGACGGATACAGTCAGAAATACAATCATAAGAATGCGGCACTTTATATGACAGTTAGTATCTTAAAAAAAACTAAACTGTTTAAGAATTACAAATGTGAGCCTTTCACAATAAGGGGATTTAATTTTTCATCATCTAGTATTACAAACGTCTTTGATCATGTCATGTAGGTTTTGTTACCAAAATATTTTGCGCTGTAAGCACAATTATGTTTTTACATGCATGATGCATACATTAATACTTTATATAAAGATAGACTGATGTATATTCATATATCCTTTTCTACATACAAACAATATATTGCAATTTAGAGTTATGGGTTGAAAGGTGACACGATTTTGTTAGAAATAACGTCCTTAGACACATTTCATATATCATTGCAACTCAAAACTGTTTATGAATTGAATCTTACTATTAGTATCAGCAACTTTGAATACATCGTCAACCTCCACTAACGGCAGATACTCAGCTGTCGAAAATTCCTCCAGTGATATCAAATTGTCTCCGTTCAAGTCATAATGACTGAAGTTGTTTGACATGGGTTGAACAATGTATTGAGCTTCTGAATTCACAAAATCCGGAATCTACAGATAAAAATAGGAATTGAAATAGGATAGAGCTTGAACATAAACATATAAGGTTAAGAGTGAAGAGTTAATTGAACAAAAAGTTAGCGTTTAAAAGAAATATGAACCTTCCTAGAACTGGATTATTAATTTTGCTATTCAAAGAAACCTACATGACGCAAACGACAGACATTCCGTCTTAATGTCTATAATTATTAAATTTGTGCAAACAATGTCAAGAGGTCCGGCCCATGGATTCTAATAATCAGACCGCTCTGGTTTGATGGATGCTCATGTTTCCAGGACTTCAAATAGAGCGTGTTTTCAGTTTTTCTAATTGATCATATTGTTTTCAGTTCTCCTAATCGATTCTGATCTTTCTAGTACTTTTGATATCTAAAAATGTTTACAATACTACTCGATACGTATGCATATTTGTAGTATTGTCTTCAAGTCAAGTTAAGATTTACCAAATAACACACTTGAATTTACTAACACCAGATTTACAAATCTGAAGAAGAAGAAAAAACTCTCACTTACACTTCTCTTGCACCGATTTCTGCATTTGACATGGCACCTAAATTTCATGATGTACAGGGGAAATTCAATTCCTTTATCGATTATTGGACACAACTTTCGACAAGTAAATGGACATAGGATTTTGATAATCCCCACATTCTGTCTTACATCATCGCATACACAGCAGACTTTGGAGACAACGAATAGCAGAGCCAACATGATCAAACAAGGTTTAAAAGATGACATCGTTCTGAAATATCAAAAGAACACAAGCATAATATTGATACGTATAATAGCCATATGACTCCTTCATATCGAACTGTTCAGAGTGTACATGTTTAGCAATTTGAGATAGGATTAATTATGTGTTTGGGTCGTATGTTCTAGTGCATGACGTGAAGCATTATTATTATTTGGCTTCGAAATGTTTATTAATGACTCTCATGCAAATGTGAGAAGAAAAATAAAAGAAACAAATAACAAATTTGAAATCTGGGATTTCTCTTGTGTTGTCATGATGTGCTTAGAGGAGAATTATTTGGAGTATTCACGAGTTAAAGAAGCTTTCAGATGAGATCGACAGTTTTTGTTAAAGTCCTAGGAAATGAGGAACATGCAATAAAAACGTACAACATGAGTCATTTTTTGTACTAATTGAACCCCTGCTTAAATAATAACCATGTCAATACCTCTTGGACAGTCTCTAGTTAGGAACCTTTTCCAGCAGTAGGGAAAGTTTAAAGGAAATTCGTCCAGCCGATTTAGAAAAATAGGGAGCTCATACATGGTAGGTATAACAAAGCTCACAAGATCACCTAGCCATTATATGTTGACCCTACAGTTCATCCCTGAATTTATTTTGATATGGATCGTTCTTTTGAACATTTTGTCATGACAAATATATATATATATATATATATATATATATATATATATATATATATATATATATATATATATATATATATATATATATATATATATACACTATTGAACCCATACTTAGAGAATTTTAATTTCAACTTCAGTTTCACAGTTGCTAGTTGGGGATCTGTTTTAACAGTGGTCAAAGCTATAAAATAAAATTCGTCAAGCTGATTTCCGGAAATTTTAAGTAAATAATGATCGGTGATGTACAGCACGTGCCGTAAGAAGATTAAATATTATGTGTACACATGGGCCCTATCATCTCCTATATTATCACTATTTGTAAATCGGTTGGACGAATGATTTTATTTACTTTGCCGACTGTTTGAACACATCCTTGACTAGGAACTATGAAAAAGGAGTTGGAATCAAAATTTTCTAAGTACGAGTTGACGAATTGCAAAATTTGACTCCAATCTGCTCAAACACTGAACTTCTTCAATACCGCCAATAACCATAAAGACACTCCGATTTCTTTCGTTCGACCAACTTTGTAAATACTCCTTTTGGGAGTAAATTATATCCCTACGTACAAATGTCCAAAAGAACAATCCAAACAAATTTAATTTATGTGTGAACTGTTGGGTCCCCATATTGTCCGAAGACGTGATTTCATTGAGGGCTTTGTTTTACCTACCATATATTGAGCTACTAATTTTCGAAAACGGCTGAACAAATTTGATTGAAACCTTTCCGACGGTTGGAACATAATCCCATGGTAAACAAAAGGCGTTGAAATTTTCATCCTTTTCATTAGTAGTTAAATTAGTACAAACTATTTATACATTGTATTTATTGTTCATACCCGGTATCCATAACTTGTCTAAAATTGTGCTTAGTCCTCTCGACAAACTTCGTTAAGACTCCTTTCGCGGGTCGACACTATCTCGAGAAAAAATCTCAAAGAATTGTATATGGCAAAGCTTTTAAAAGCGGATGTTAGCACCCATGTGGATACGTAAAATGTAACAATCTTACTGTATGTAGTATACACACAACATACCCCCATATGTTGAGTCGTAATTATCAAATGTTGGCTAGATGAAATACAAAATATGTTCAGGTCTTTGCTTAGCTTATCTTAAAAGAGGAATTCAAATTGTTAATCTAAGATTACACGTACAAGAGGCAGCCTACATAGTTAGTTAATAATAATAAAAAAACATAAGACAGCCGACATAATGTGTGTGTGTGTGTGTGTGTGTGTGTGTGTGTGTGTTGCGTTTTCGAAAAGTACTTACAATTTATGTTGCCTCTTACTGCAGCAGGAAAATGTTTGAACTAAAAATGATGCCTACTCATTTTAAATGGAACAAAATATAACAATATGTGTTATTTTCAATGACGTGTGAATGAAATTTTGTTGCCTATAATTAAACAATTAGTTCATTGTTTTTTCTTGGTTTAATATAAATAACCCATGCGTTTACAGTTTTTAAGAGCTATTTTTGAATTGGAAAAACCGTTTTCAATACCTTTGTGTAATCTTCTATAAAAAGATTGATATCAATGACTTGTGAAAGATATTCAAAGTGCACAAGTTTCAGTGTATTCCTTGCGATTAGTCTAAGCCAGTTGAAAATATGCTTCTTATGGTATCTGCTACATGAACCTAAATACAGATATACAACTGATTATAGGATGGATATTTTCAGAGTGTACATGTTTAGTAATTTGAGATAGGATTAATTATGTGTTTGGGTCGTATGTTCTAGTGCATGACGTGAAGCATTATTATTATTTGGCTTCGAAATGTTTACTAATGACTCTCATGCAAATGTGAGAAGAAAAATAAAAGAAACAAATAACAAATTTGAAATTTGGGATTTCTCTTGTGTTGTCATGATGTGCTTAGAGGAGACTTATTTGGAGTATTCACGAGTTAAAGAAGCTTTCAAATGAGATCGACAGTTTTTGTTAAAGTCCTAGGAAATGAGGAACATGCAATAAAAACGTACAACATGAGTTATTTTTTGTACTAATTGAACCCCTGCTTAAATAATAACCATGTCAATACCTCTTGGACAGTCTCTAGTTAGGAACCTTTTCCAGCAGTAGGGAAAGTTTAAAGGAAATTCGTCCAGCCGATTTAGGAAAATAGGGAGCTCATATATGGTAGGTATAACAAAGCTCACAAGATCACCTAGCCATTCATATGTTGACCCTACAGTTCATCCCTGAATTTATTTTGATATGGATCGTTCTTTTGAACATTTTGTCATGACAAATGTTCTGGCCGGACCAGACAGTGTAACCCAATACTTTTCTAGACTCACTTGGCGAAGGTAAAAAAAATCCAAACACAACTCAACGCAGAATCTTGTCTTTTAATTAAATTCCCAAAATAAGTCTATAGTAGTATGTGTATATGGTAAATTGACAGTAGTTTGTCCTGTCCTGTCGATATGAGTGTGTAGGTTTTGCACGATTTTCAGGAAATGCAGGTGTAAAGTAGCTCAAAGTAAAGTGTAATGTAAACGTGGAAGCGGAATACGGAGTCAAGTCCGGAAACTAATTTAGGTTATAAAATGGTAAAATAAACAAGGTATTTAATATATATTTACAACGGATTAAATCACAGAAAGGAGTGAATGAGATCCAGAACACTCCCCGCCTGGTATCTATAGAGATACCACTACCACTTATTCTATTGTAGAATATATAACGATATTCTTGATACAAAGTAATCCAAATTATTATATATGAATAAAACGTAAACCCAACGAATGTCACATGAATGAATTCCTATCCAACAGTTATGTAAATGGAAAAACGGTAATTGTCTGAATGTCAATGACGAATGAAAGATGATCCAATGAATGTCTTTAGTCAATCAGAAGTATAAGTTCAGTAATCGGACGGGTGTAAATTTTAGGTTCGCATTTATCACCAACGACGATCCGGACGTCCGCCTTTCGGATGTGATTATCGGATCCTTTTATTGCCCTTGTGACAATGAGCTATCTCCACAGCTAGGACCGCGGCACATAGTTACTTTCTTGGAATCGTGGTTCCAGTTTGAGGGGCTACTTTAGCCTTTCCAATAACAAATCCTACGTGATAATGGTTACTGACGTCTTTCGTTCGAAGATAAACGACGGCGGCAATAGCTTTATCTGAATCGTCCGAGTAGACATGGAGTTCCCTGGTGATGCATTTGCTAAGATCGGGCACATGTGTCCTTGATATTCTCAAGTTTTTAAGTGGTTCAAGGGTGTTTTTCCAAGACTCCCATTTAGAGGCAAATTCATCGGATACGGGCTCGTCCCAATCTATGGTCTCCAAGACAATGTCTCGAAGGATGAGTTTCCCATATATGATAACGGGAGACAGAAATCCAAGCGGATCAAAAATGCTGTTAATCGTTGATAAGATTCCTCTACGGGTAATTGGTTTTTTATCGGAAGACAGTTCAAACAGAAATTTGTCCGCGTTGACATCCCATATTAGGCCAAGACTCCTTTGGAGCGGTTTTTCTTCCGAGTCTAAATCTAGATCTTTCAAATTAGATACCAGATCAGTTGTTGGAAAAGCAGCCATTACTTCAGTGCTATTCGATGCAATTTTGTGAAGTCGAAGATTGCCATAGTCTTTTAATGCACTTTGAGTGTCCACTAAGAGCTTAACAGCTTCTTCGGGTGTTGAGCAAGAAGTTAACCCATCGTCGACATAGAAGTCCCTGGAGACGAACGATGTAACCTGGCTTCCGTACTCAGGTTCAGCTTTCAAAGCGGCCTTACGTAATCCCAGAGTTGCGACGGCTGGCGATGGACTGTTTCCAAAAACATGTACTTTCATCCTGTACTCAATGAGTTTCTTATTGATGTCATTGTTCTCATACCAAAAGAAACGCAAATAGTTTCGGTGGTCCTCTCGGACGATGAAGCAGTGAAACATGTGCTGCACATCTGCAGTAACAGCTACTATTTCCCTTCTAAAGCGAAGAAGTACACCAATAAGATTGTTGATTAAGTCTGGTCCTGTAAGCAGTACGTCATTCAATGACACTCCTTGGTGTTTTGCAGATGAATCGAATACGCCTCGTATTTGATCGGGTTTTCTCGGGTGGTAAACACCAAACAATGGTAAATACCAGCATTCTTCGTTTGCCGCTAGCGGTGTGGCTACCTCGGCATGATGATTGTCCAAGATTTTTGCCATAAATTCAAGGAAGTGTTCACGTTTCCTTGTACTTTTCTTCAGATTGGCGTCAAGAAGTTGTGCCCTATGTTTTGCCTGGTTCTTGTTGTTCGGCAATGGCGGCCTAGGTGACTTGAAAGGTAATGGAGCTACCCAGTGCCCAGTTGAGTCTATTTGAAACTCATTATCCATTTGTTGCATGAATATTCTGTCCTCGTGCGACATACCAGTTATGTCGTCGTCCTTTGTCCTCTCGAAAACTGAGGAACCAAACTCGCTATCTTTGCGATGTAGTGCGGGATTAGAAAGTTGTTCACGTACTTCCAAATAGTTGTGACATGGCACTAGGGCTGTCGGCTGACCCGAAGGTGAAACATGAGTTCGGCTGACGTTGACATTATCGGGCGCATGTTGTTTATCTAAACATGCTTCTCCTATGACGACCCATCCTAGCTCGAGTCGCTGGGCGTATGGTGCTCCTCGATGACCTATTCGTTGTTCTAGAACGTAATGAGCTTCTGCCAAATCTCTTCCGATCAGTAGCATAATCTCTTTTCTTCTGTCTATTGGTTTGATAGACCCAATAAGATCGTTTAAGTGTTCATGGAACTTTACAACTTCTGGAGTTGCGATCTCGTTTTTATCATCAGGTATGTTGCCACACTCGATGAGTGTCGGAAGTTCCAATTCTACGTCTCCATTGATGGATTCTACGATGAAATCACTTCCTTTTCGGCCGGAAGTGATGACTCGACCGGAACAAGTGTTTAGGGTGTAACTCTCAGGTTCTGATCTGACATCAAAGAAATCAAATAAACTTGGCAGGGCTAGGGATCTGTTGCTTTGGTCGTCGATAATAGCATATATTCTAAGAATTTTATTTGGATTCTCTTTGTTGTAAACATTGACCGGTAAGATTTTGGCGCATGACTTTCCATGAGCTCCTTTACAGATTTCAGTACATTTAGCTCGTATATCTTCCTCATATTGCTTCTTGGAGTTTTTGGAGAACTCCCCGCCATGATTTTCCACAACCTCAGGAGGTAAACATAGAGAAGGCCTATTGACGTGTAAAGCCGTAGTATGCTGTTTGCTGCCGCAATCCTTACAACAAATCTTAGCCTTGCAATCGCGACTGACATGCTTATCCGATGCACAACACATAAAACAAATGTTGTGTTGTCTTAGGAGTTTTTTTCTCTCTTCGATGGATTTGAACTTAAAGCCCCTACATTCATCGAGTGTATGTTTCGTGTTGTGTAGAATGCAGTTACTTAATGGTTGACTTTTTGGCTGATCTTCCTTTTGATTTGTCAACTCTGTTCTTCGGACATTCACTTTAGGTTTGGTTCCATGAGTGTTTTTTGCAGAATCACCTTTTTGAGTGGGATTGTCCAAATCTACGGGTCGGAAACCAGGGTTATTCCTCAGATCGCATGTGTGCTCAAGAAAGGCATGGAATTCCTCGAATGGTGGGAAAGCGATTGAATGCTTCGAAGCATAGTTGGCTGATCTGCTTGACCATTTTTCTTGCAATCCGTAAGGAAGTTTAGATACGAGAGGTCTTACCCCAGTAGACGAGTCAAAGTAAGCAAGGAGAGTCTTAAATTCATCCTTTTTCTTGAGGAATTTCACCTCTGACAGTAGATCTAAAAAATCATATAACTTCTCGTTGTCCCGGTTGGTGAGTTTGGGAAAAGACTCAAGTTTTTTCTTTATGGAAGCTTCTACCATCTCTGGCGAACCATACCTCCGATCTAGGCGTTTCCAAAGTTCGTTTAATCCATTAGATGGATCCCCTGCATTAGACGATCTTATGCTTAGGGCTTGTTCTGAGGATTTTGGGCCTAGCCATTTAACCAACAAGTTGATTTGTTCCGAGTCTGATAGTCTCAGTTCTTTGGTTACACATTGAAAACTGTCTTTCCAAGCATGATAACATCCAGGTTTGTCGTTATATTGCGTGAGCTGGGAGAAAAGCAAATCTTTCCGTAACAAGAACTTTGTCATTTCCGATGCCCCATTATCGGTCATAGCTGAGGCATTCGGCAGGGTTGAATGCTGCGTCCCCATCTGTATGTCCTGATTTAAGCTATGATTTTGAGAGAGAACTAAGTCCCTTTGTCTTGCGTCGTGTGAAGTAGGGACAAATTCCGGTGCGCCTGCGGAGAGTTTAGATATTTTTGGCTCCTGACTGGAACGTAATCTGGTAAGAGTAGATGTAATCGGCTGATAATCATCAAAGCACGTCCCAAAATGAACAGAACGATGTTCTCGGACTCCATAAGGAAAATCAAGGTTCTTATCCTCGCCTGTTGGTCTCTGTACGTCATGTAGCGGTTCACTGGTCATCGTACCAGACGATACCTTATCAGGCTCCACATCGCCAATGTTTCCTTTATCTATGAGCTGACTTTGTTGGCTTATGTATTCTTTAATCCGGTCAGAGTAATCCGCCGTTTGTTGCGGAGGACCATCCTCAATGACTTGACTTCCGGCCTCGTCCATTTCGTAGACACGAGCTTCTGCCTCGGCAATGGCCAACTCTTTCTTGGTTTGAAGGAGGATCATTTACGTCTTAAATATGGCTGCTTCCTCGTCCATGACTGCTTTTTGTCGAGCCTCCATTCGTTCAAGTGCAGCCTGTTTTTCTGCAAAGAGAATGGCGGCCCTAGCGGCTTCCGCTTTTGCCCGTTTTTGTCTGGTAACGCTTGGGGCGTCAGAATGTTTTGACGACTGGGAACATGCTTTGCTCCCAGAATGATGAGATTTGACGGACCTCTTGTCGTCATATTGACTTTTGTTCTTGAGAAGGTTTAGCGCCCTATCGACAGCACGTTTCCGAAAGTCCACTAGCTTGGATAAAGTATCTAAATCTTGGGTATTTTCATCTCACCTGGTTCCTTTCAGAAAGCTCGTAAAGGCGTTGACCTGACCCAGATATTTGGCATTTTCCTGTATGATGTTTTGCTCCAGAGCAAGACAGTCTTGGACCCTTTCAGGCGGGCTGTCTGCAATTTTCAAATATGAATCCAGCATGGACCATAGGTATTCCACGTTCTGGGAATATTTGTCTCTCCTTTCTATGTAGGATTCTCTCCCCTTTTCTGACAGAGTACGGTTCCTTGGACCCAATTCTTCTGAGTGTAAAGACTCGAAGTTGTCCATGTTTTTAGGTGACTAAAAGTGCCCTGAACTATTACCACTTTTAGTGAGGAGCGTTCTTACCTCGACTCCAACGTTGAGAACGGGTTGCCTACCGGATGGAACGTGCTTCAGTGTCACTGGTCGACGTGACGTTGACTGTTGTTGTCAATTTACTGTTCTGGCCGGACCTGACAGTGTAACCCAATACTTTTCTAGACTCACTTGGCGAAGGTAAAAAAAAATCCAAACACAACTCAACGCAGAATCTTGTCTTTTAATTAAATTCCCAAAATAAGTCTATAGTAGTATGTGTATATGGTAAATTGACAGTAGTTTGTCCTGTCCTGTCGATATGAGTGTGTAGGTTTTGCACGATTTTCAGGAAATGCAGGTGTAAAGTAGCCCAAAGTAAAGTGTAATGTAAACGTGGAAGCGGAATACGGAGTCAAATCCGGAAACTAATTTAGGTTGTAAAATGGTAAAATAAACAAGGTATTTAATATATATTTACAACGGATTAAATCACTAAAAGGAGTGAATGAGATCCAGAACAACATATATATATATATATATATATATATATATATATATATATATATATATATATATATATATTTATATATATATACACACACTATTGAACCCATACTTAGAGAATTTTAATATCAACTTCAGTTTCACAGTTCCTAGGTTGGGGATCGGTCTTAACAGTGGTCAAAGCTATAAAATAAAATTCGTCAAGCTGATTTCCGGAAATTTTAAGTAAATAATGATCGGTGATGTACAGCACGTGCCGTAAGAAGATTAAATATTATGTGTACACATGGGCCCTATCATCTCCTATATTATCACTATTTGTAAATCGGTTGGACGAATGATTTTATTTACTTTGCCGACTGTTTGAACACATCCTTGACTAGGAACTATGAAAAAGGAGTTGGAATCAAAATTTTCTAAGTACGAGTTGACGAATTGCAAAATTTGACTCCAATCTGCTCAAACACTGAACTTCTTCAATACCGCCAATAACCATAAAGACACTCCGATTTCTTTCGTTCGACCAACTTTGTAAATACTCCTTTTGGGAGTAAATTATATCCCTACGTACAAATGTCCAAAAGAACAATCCAAACAAATTTAATTTATGTGTGAACTGTTGGGTCCCCATATTGTCCGAAGACGTGATTTCATTGAGGGCTTTGTTTTACCTACCATATATTGAGCTACTAATTTTCGAAAACGGCTGAACAAATTTGATTGAAACCTTTCCGACGGTTGGAACATAATCCCATGGTAAACAAAAGGCGTTGAAATTTTCATCCTTTTCATTAGTAGTTAAATTAGTACAAACTATTTATACATTGTATTTATTGTTCATACCCGGTATCCATAACTTGTCTAAAATTGTGCTTAGTCCTCTCGACAAACTTCGTTAAGACTCCTTTCGCGGGTCGACACTATCTCGAGAAAAAATCTCAAAGAATTGTATATGGCAAAGCTTTTAAAAGCGGATGTTAGCACCCATGTGGATACGTAAAATGTAACAATCTTACTGTATGTAGTATACACACAACATACCCCCATATGTTGAGTCGTAATTATCAAATGTTGGCTAGATGAAATACAAAATATGTTCAGGTCTTTGCTTAGCTTATCTTAAAAGAGGAATTCAAATTGTTAATCTAAGATTACACGTACAAGAGGCAGCCTACATAGTTAGTTAATAATAATAAAAAAACATAAGACAGCCGGCATAATGTGTGTGTGTGTGTGTGTGTGTGTGTGTGTGTGTGTGTGTGTGTGTGTTGCGTTTTCGAAAAGTACTTACAATTTATGTTGCCTCTTACTGCAGCAGGAAAATGTTTGAACTAAAAATGATGCCTACTCATTTTAAATGGAACAAAATATAACAATATGTGTTATTTTCAATGACGTGTGAATGAAATTTTGTTGCCTATAATTAAACAATTAGTTCATTGTTTTTTCTTGGTTTAATATAAATAACCCATGCGTTTACAGTTTTTAAGAGCTATTTTTGAATTGGAAAAACCGTTTTCAATACCTTTGTGTAATCTTCTATAAAAAGATTGATATCAATGACTTGTGAAAGATATTCAAAGTGCACAAGTTTCAGTGTATTCCTTGCGATTAGTCTGAGCCAGTTGAAAATATGCTTCTTATGGTATCTGCTACATGAACCTAAATACAGATATACAACTGATTATAGGATGGATATTTTCAGAGTGTACATGTTTAGTAATTTGAGATAGGATTAATTATGTGTTTGGGTCGTATGTTCTAGTGCATGACGTGAAGCATTATTATTATTTGGCTTCGAAATGTTTATTAATGACTCTCATGCAAATGTGAGAAGAAAAATAAAAGAAACAAATAACAAATTTGAAATTTGGGATTTCTCTTGTGTTGTCATGATGTGCTTAGAGGAGACTTATTTGGAGTATTCACGAGTTAAAGAAGCTTTCAAATGAGATCGACAGTTTTTGTTAAAGTCCTAGGAAATGAGGAACATGCAATAAAAACGTACAACATGAGTTATTTTTTGTACTAATTGAACCCCTGCTTAAATAATAACCATGTCAATACCTCTTGGACAGTCTCTAGTTAGGAACCTTTTCCAGCAGTAGGGAAAGTTTAAAGGAAATTCGTCCAGCCGATTTAGGAAAATAGGGAGCTCATATATGGTAGGTATAACAAAGCTCACAAGATCACCTAGCCATTCATATGTTGACCCTACAGTTCATCCCTGAATTTATTTTGATATGGATCGTTCTTTTGAACATTTTGTCATGACAAATATATATATATATATATATATATATATATATATATATATATATATATATATGACTCCCAAGAAGTATTGAAAAAGTTCCTCGAAAGCAATCGGAGAAATTGCAGGGTCTCCTTGTATACCTTCAGTAGTTAAGCGTTACAGTCTTAGGCAGATTGTTGTCAAAGTTTGCGATTTATCAATAGTTAATATTATCTAATTTTGAGAATTATTGGGCTCAGTTTAGGGCAGATATGTTGACACCCAATTTGCAATTCGTCAAATCTCAAAGAATTGTATATGGCAAAGCTTTTAAAAGCGGATGTTAGCACCCATGTGGATACGTAAAATGTAACAATCTTACTGTATGTAGTATACACACAACATACCCCCATATTTTGAGCCGTAATTATCAAATGTTGGCTAGAGGAAGATATTGCTAACTTTGCACCTAGTTGAAATAAATCCCTAACTAAGAACTGTCATTCAGAGGTAGAGGTTCATGTAGCGCAAAATGTGGCTAAAAATTCTGAACAAAGATTGTATAGCTTTAATAATATGAGTATCAATACGAACCCTCCTATTTCTCAGCTTGCTCTCCAAAAACTCCATCAATATATTTTTGGGAGCCAGATATATCCAAAGTCTTAAGATTACCTGTTGGTGCCTATGTGCTCACATGGGATTTAATCATCATACCTCATATATTGTAACCGACCCGAACCCCCATATATTTAGAACGCAATTATTTAAATCGGCTCAACAAATTTTCCTTTAAATTTAGCTGCTGTTTGAACACACCCTTAACTAGGAAAAGTGAAACAGGGGTTACGAAAACTTCATATTTTTTTTATTGCTGTACGCGAACTTTTTTAATACTTATTTTATGAATGAAATATAACCCTATATAGAATCTGTCAAAGATGTACCTATGTCTGAATTATATTAGGGTCGGGTCTTCATTTGGACTCAATAGGTAATATCCTTGTGGGCTTTGTTATAACTACCATATATTGTTGTCCCGATTTCTCGCAATCGACACATTTTTTCCTAACATGTCCTCAGACATCTTACAGTGCTTTTAACACGGGTGTGAATGTCATGTTCACTTTGGGTTTACTATCAGCATGGGTTTAGGAGCAAATCTGCAACTAGAAACTTTCGCGAAAAGCAAAGTTCGGTCACGGACACTACAAACACTAGAAGCGCTTATTGATTTCGTATTGTCATTTACAAACTACGTTTGAAACATATACGAAATGTATATTGATACTTACGGATGCACGGGATCAGCAACCAAAGCGGTGCTGACAATTTAACCAAAGCAAATCTGAGTAAATCCTTGTTGTCTGTTGATCGTGCCAACCATTTTTTCTAGGAGAATAAAGTCAGCTTTCGTCCTTCCATGAGATTCCAAAATACACGAATGGGACGTTTTCAGAATAGGGATCGTTCTCATCTTACCTGCTAAAAGAGACCCTGCAATGGATTGTAACAAAGGAATAGCAACTTCCGGCAAGGGTACTATCAGCATGGGTATAAATCCTATGCATTGAACTAGCATCTTTTTCTTTTGTCTGATGTGTGTAGTTTCTTTTTACTATTTGGTGTTCATTCTAGTACATGCACAAAGGACCGTTCCGTTCAGCACGTTCAGACAACATTCACAAACGGTATCAATGATTACTTTTTGTTCTGTTTGGATGCGTTGTTGTCGCATGAGTCGATTTGCTTTCATCATTACCGATAACACGTCCCATTGTTTTACTAAACTATGTGACATCCCCCTTTTCCTTTTTTTTTTTGGGGACAGGAGAGTGATGTTGTGCACTTTCAGGGGTGACATATTTTTCTTTCAGGAGCAAAAATCACTGAATCGAATTGTCTCACTCAATCTGACTCAGTCCAGTAAACCTTGCAACACTCCTGTTTTCGCTTGAATTTTGGTCTTTCGGAAGGTCACTTTTAGTGGCAGCCGTTGCAGCTAAAATAAAAAGAGGTCATCGAAGGAAGTGAAATTTCTTTAGAAAATGTTTCCGCTTTGGCATCAAATAAGGAAAGACGCATGTTGAATAGGGTTTAACCGGCAAATGGCCAACGATGAAGTAGACGTAGAGGATGTAGAAACGGTCACTCATGGGAGCATAGTTGCAATCGAGCAGCAGTGCCTCTCAATTCTGGAAGGAGCTGTTTCATATTTGAGACAATACTTTTATTATGATGTGCCATGACCGTGGAACCAACGCTCTTCTTCTTGAAATGGCCTATATCAAATGGTTTGCACTTCTGCATTTACTCACGGCTGCTGCCATACAGGACGCGAATCAGTTTGGCTGGATGAAGTAATTTCGACGACTGGAACCGAAAGAAGTGTAGGAGATTTTAAAAAATATTTTTTCATCGATGGGGACGTGTAAGTTCAGCAATCAAAAAATTAAAGGGATGGCGAAGATAAGATAAGATAACTTAAACAATATAACGTTTCGTCAATGACTTTGAAAGTTAGAGGAAGAAGGAGTAGCTATAGCGTAGGTGTTCAGAACTCTGAGAGAAACATTGACAACACAGTACTTTGAAAACATATTTATGGAGTATTCAAACAAATTGACAAATATTAAAATACAAAAATATTTCAGAGAGAAACGACTATGTTCGTCAATAAGATACAAATCAAAATAGGTAACGATTAAAAAATCAGTGTACAACATACTCGATCAAAGTGTACACCAGAATTTCTAGGGACACGATTAAATGTTGTTGTAGTCTCTACACCATTCACAATCTATAATTGTTCCACTAAAAATGATCTTTCATTTATGTCGATTTGGACGACGGTACTGTCCTGAAATTAGCGTCCTCTGTGTTAGGTTCTCCTACTAGCGCTTCTAACACGGGTGTGAATGTCATGTTCACTTTGGGTTTTATGTCCAACACTTTTCTTGGATCAATTGAACAAATCGTTAGTATTGTCAGACACTTCTTACGTCCAAGCATAGAAGCCAAAACGTTTAAATTCACTCACATTTTTCCAGTCGAGAATGTGTCATCAACATGCTCTACTCACTTGTTGGTATGTGTCGACTGCAGATAATGTTCAACGATTGACTTCTTCACACAGTATTACACAACTTCTTTTCGTTACTACGCTTAGTACCTTTAACACAATGTGCCTTTCGTGTACAGAAAAGTTAATATAGTCATATTGCAAACACTGTTCATAAATAGTATACAATGAATCTGCTATTAAACGAAATCCACGAAACGCAGCCACTGAGACGTACACGACATTAAAAGGAAACAACTGTTGCAAAAGGTGTTGGAAATCCTTCGAGCTCCGAATACTCTCACTGATTTCCTTCCACGGAATATGTTGCAACACTACTAATAAGGGTCGTGGCATGGTAATATTTAATTTGAATGTTTCGTTTTGTAACAGAAAGTGTCCCATAATAATCAATATTATTATGATCTTGAAAGAGCTTTTAAAATGGAGAAATGATTTTAAATTTTCGTTTCTCTGGTATCTTAACAAACTCTTTGCGTTTTCTTAGCTCCAAAGGCTAAGAATATATTATCCTTGGTAGAGTGGCCATTCAGATGAGATTAAATGTTTGGTCTTTCCAAAGGATCGTAGTGACAGTGTTGAGACCATCAAGTATGCTCCAGTATTTCGACTCTCATTCGTGAAGTGACACTCCGCAACTGAAACACTGGATCTTATTACTTTACCAAGAAGACAAATCACGCTCTGAATAACGTTTTGGGTATAGGCCCATTCAGACATTTAAGACAGTTCTTTATGAACGTGTGGTATCGAGTTTCAAAGTCGCATTAACCCTCTTCTTTCAATGACTCATTACAATTAGATAGTGGTGTTATCTGGAGTAATTTGTACATACATTTTTTTTTGTACATATGCTGTATACTGTATCATTTGATATGCTCTATAATTCATTGTCTATCCTTTGACTTTGTAGGTGGCATGCATTTATCCCAGTCAAGTGTTGACTTACATTGTATCTGTACATGTCTCTTCATTTTCTAAAATCCTCTTTCATGAAAAGGAATAGAACATTTTTTGGCAAAAGTATCACATTCATTATGGTGTCCCGCATAACCAGAAGCTGTATCCGAGAGTTAGAGAGCATCCTGTCTACACGTGACTGGGTGGCATTAACGAGATCATGCGTCACTGTCGTCTGTGAAAAAGATTTCGGTGTGGTAGTATCTTGCAATTCGTAATGATTATCTTCATTAACACAAAACTATTTAAGGTAAAATCTGACAATAAAGAGACCCCCTCAAACAACAAAAACCTTCTCCTACGAAATCAATCCTGACATAGACCTTGTAATTGGAGGAAGAGATTGATATGAAATCTCGTTTGTATATAAATCGCAATTGTTTTTCTTATTTGTCAAAGTCCTATACGCAATTATCAGTAAGTACCATAAATTTCGTTATCATTAGGAGTAAAACGTATAGTACTCCGAATCAATTAATTATCTTTGGAAATATTCTGAGTGTAGATAGAAATCGTAATATTAAATCATACTGCTTACTTGTAAAATCGAATGGTGCCTCTTCAAATTCATTCGAATCAAGAAAACGATCGTCTGAAAAATATAAACCAAATTTAAAACAAAAATTGCACATGAATATGTTTTCATCATGGATACAATCGGAAATACATTGATGCGAATCAATCACACAGGCATACTTCACGTTATATCGTAGTATTAATGTTATGAAAATCCGTTTCAGAATTAGAATATGCACCTTTCATAATAAAGGTATTTAATTCTTGATAATTTGAATTAATAGTCGAAATATCATTGGTTATCATATTGTGTATATTCATTTACCAATATTTGGCGCTGTAAACATAAGCATGGTCTCCAAGCTTAAATAGTTTACATTAAGATGACTGGACGGTTGGATTGAAGAAAAGATGGATGGGTATATGCATCTATGTTTTCAATATGTTCGATCAACAGATGACACTTTTGAGTGGTGGGTGGAAGGGTAATACATTTTGCAACAAATAGCATCCTTAGATAAATTACATAATGTTTACAATTCAAAATTGTCTATGAAATGCAGCTTACCATTATTATCAGCAAATCGGAACATATCATTAACCTCAACTAACGGTAGACTCTCTGTTGTCGAAAACTCTTCGGGTGAGATCAACTTGTCTCCGTTCAAATCGTAATGATTAAAGTCCTGAGAGATGGTCTGAAGTCTGCTCGGAACGTCTAGTATCTCGGAGGAATTAATGTGAATCTGTTTATATATATATATATATATATATATATATATATATATATATATATATATATATATATATATATATATATATATATATATAACACGAGATACGTCAAGTTTTCATTAATTTTTTAAGATACAGCGTACATGCTGTACTACCATGCATGTATTGTACTTATCTCACATAAAGAAACACATTCTTGCCTTTGAGCTTAGTTAAATTTGGCTACAGTCCATTTGTTAAATTAATCTTATGATATTTCTTTGTTGGTCGATTGCCTGAACGAACAATGATGCGAGGCAGAAGCGGTAGGGTGGTGAACGGTCTTCATTTATTTAAATATTTAAAACTAGTCTGTGTTTAGAACCTTAAGAGATATATTAGTAAAAGATAAAAATCGGGCATTTGAAAAGATTACAGTATACATACAGTATACGGATTAAGCACCGTGGAGGCCCATAGGCAGTCAAACTTTTGGGGCCCCATAAAAGTCGCAGGGCCCATAGGCAGTTGCCTACTCTGCCTAATGGGTAATCCGGGACTGCATCTGCCTCACAAACAAGACATTTACCGTAAAGTTCGGTCAAACTATTGGTTGCGTTTTACTATGTTTTCATCAAGCCCAAGCTATTTTTCTCACACTCCGCATGTTTCAGCGTATTTTCCCTTATGCATGAGTGAGAGAAGAAATTGTGTACCATGTTTAGTTCATTTAGAAAACACGATTATTAATATTTTGTTTCTCGTTACTTTATTGCTAATCTAATGATTAATCAGTGGAAATTCATCATTGATTTAATGAATCGATAGCCTAATGTTGAAGCAATGAACAATGTTTAAACGATTAGTTAGCGTTTTAAAGGTATACAAACGTTCCAGGAACTTAATTATTAACCCAAAAATTCTGTTATTCCAAAAAAAAACTATTTTTACTTAAATGATACAAATCTCGTATTAATTTCTACCTTTATCATCATCGTGGCACACTGTCAGGAGGTCTGACCCATATGTTATTATTATTAGTAGTAGTTTCCTCAATTTCAGCACAGTATAAGACTCCGTGTTTCGTTAAGTAACTCTTTGAATTTCTTTAAAGTATTTGTATGTATTATAGTATAGTCTATAATTCAAGTGATGATGTTGTATCGTATAACTCATTTGATTTTTATTAACGACAGATTTAGAAAATATGAAATACTTACACCTCTTTTGCATGGATCACTGCATTTGACATGACAACTAAAATCAGGGGACACTTCCTTATTTGAATCGATGATAGGACACAGCTTTCGACAAGTAAATCCACAATCGGGTTTGATAGCCTTCATAATCGGTAGAGCATTTCCGAAAGCTTCGAAGTCACTGAGTAGCAGAACCAACAGAATCAAACATGCCTTAAAAGTTGACATTGTCGAACGTTTTCTAAAATATATGTATAGAGTGTAAGGATCGCATTATATTCCCACAGTTAACTTGATTTTCTCAACAATAACACGTTGATAATTGTATGATTACGCATGAAATCTAAAAGGAAATAATATAAAAAATATAGGTTTTGATTATCTAACTTTTCATCCGTCTTTAAATAACAGTTTCAAAATATTATTATAATCCAACTAAGTACTTTCTATTTCAAATGAACAGTCAAAGCAAATGTTTGTCCTCTCTCAAATAATTTCTCGGTACAACATAAAACATAAACATGTCTGCATATTTATGTAACTAAGTAAATAAGAATGACTCTAAAACAGGAAATAATATAATTGCTCATTTCTCTCTTTATATACATACAACTTTTATTGCGAGTCTATTTCATTGCATATCCCGACGTGACAGATCCTACAACTTAATAAATATTTTGAAATACCTATTCATGTGACCTAGCCCATCCAGTGGGAAATTATTTAAATCTTCTAGAATTATTTAACCCCTCCAGCCGACGAGAATTTGACCCAAAATCGTCAACAAGTCTTAATACTAAGATTATTGTTAAAATTGTTAAGACATTTGCAAGCATCCTTTGCAATTTTACGGTATTAATATTCCTAAAACAAACCCTAGTCACGCAGGCAAAATCTAACTAAAGTACAATTTACAGATATGAATAAATATAAATTACAAAATGAGATAAAACCATGTACCAGGAGTTACAAGAAAGTATTGATATACATACCACCCGTTTCCAGATATTACATTACAATATTATTACAGTGCATATGGAGAGAGAGAGAGAGAGAGAGAGAGAGAGAGAGAGAGAGAGAGAGAGAGAGACTATTGAAAAATATTCGCGTTAAATATCATGGCCCATTGCGAGGTTTGAGGTCGCACACAGAAAGCATAGATAGATAGATAGATAGATAGATAGATAGATAGATAGATAGATAGATAGATAGATAGATAGATATGTTTATGACGATTCTCTTGACAAGTTCCTAGTGTATTTAAATTTTTCTATTTTTATAAGCGAACAATGAACTATTCCAACTAGTCCTCTGTAAGACAATTATATTTAATACACACGTGTGCACAGGAAGACAGACATAGAGATAAACACATAATGTAATCCATAGAAGTCCTTACATATCAACATATTCACAATGGAACTGATAATATTCACGACAGTTTTATCTTTTAAATAATGCATGCCATTATTACAAATACGACATTGTCAGATTCAGTTCACATTGATGAATGTGAGCCCCGAATATCGAAAGAGTGTGTGCGTGTGTATGTTGAACTGCTGAAACATACTTACATATGTCTCTTACTTGGGCAGTATCAAGTTTGAATGAAATATTATGTGATTTCTATTCTTTTATATACGAGAGAATGTTTAGCCTTCTTATTTTAAATTGGACAAATCTACCAATAGTACGTAATCTTTTAAAAATAGAACAATATGGTTTTTTAATTCAATGAGGTGTGAATGAAATTATGTTGCCTATAATGGGGTTAAACAATGAAGAATATTGGTAAATTATGCATAAAATTGTGTGACTCATTGAGCGCATATGAATCGAGTATGCAGAAGTTAACAATAAAAGAGGCTGGTTTAGACAATAATGACAAATGTAATTAAACTCTAATGGAAAACCGAAAGATCTGTCAACCGTATCTATACATGTTAAAGTTCATTTAACTTATTTTAAAAAAAATTACTCCATCGCTCGAGCGTTTCCAAAATTTTAATCTCTTTATTTTGCTGAACTGATAAAATTTTAATCTCTTTATTTTGCTGAACTGGTAAAATTTTAATCTCTTTATTATGCTGAACTGATAAAATTTTAATCTCTTTATTATGCTGAACTGGTAAAATTTTAATCTCTTTATTATGCTGAACTGATAAAATTTTAATCTCTTTATTATGCTGAACTGGTAAAATTTTAATCTCTTTATTTTGCTGAACTGATAAAATTTTAATCTCTTTATTATGCTGAACTGATAAAATTTTAATCTCTTTATTTTGCTGAACTGATAAAATTTTAATCTCTTTATTATGCTGAACTGATAAAATTTTAATCTCTTTATTATGCTGAACTGATAAAATTTTAATCTCTTTATTATGCTGAACTGATAAAATTTTAATCTCTTTATTTTGCTGAACTGATAAAATTTTAATCTCTTTATTATGCTGAACTGATAAAATTTTAATCTCTTTATTTTGCTGAACTGATAAAATTTTAATCTCTTTATTATGCTGAACTGATAAAATTTTAATCTCTTTATTATGCTGAACTGATAAAATTTTAATCTCTTTATTTTGCTGAACTGGTAAAATTTTAATCTCTTTATTATGCTGAACTGATAAAATTTTAATCTCTTTATTATGCTGAACTGATAAAATTTTAATCTCTTTATTATGCTGAACTGATAAAATTTTAATCTCTTTATTATGCTGAACTGGTAAAATTTTAATCTCTTTATTATGCTGAACTGATAAAATTTTAATCTCTTTATTATGCTGAACTGATAAAATTTTAATCTCTTTATTATGCTGAACTGATAAAATTTTAATCTCTTTATTTTGCTGAACTGATAAAATTTTAATCTCTTTATTATGCTGAACTGATAATCACATCTGACAATGGAATAACTTTGAAACGTCATTTGGCGAAAGTAGCCACGTTCATAAATGGCACTAGAAAGACTGACATAGCTTCCTGCCAAAGCTGTAATGGGAAATGGTGGAAAATGGGGTAGGGTACGGAGCGGGTACATGATAAGCATTGACCAAAAGAGACACACAATTTTATGCGTGCATGTGTGTTGAGGTTTTGAAAGGTACTTGCATATGTCTCTTGCTGGGACAGTAACAAGTTTGAACATTAAACTGTGTGATTTATGTTGTCTCACACACTAGATTATTTAAAGCTTCTTTTAGCTGGAAAAAAAACCCAGAAGATAATCTTTCATAAATAGAATACTGTGTGATTTATGTTGTTTCACACACTAGATTATTTATAGCTTCTTTTAGCTGGAAAAAAAACCCAGAAGATAATCTTTCATAAATGGAATACTGTGTGATTTATGTTGTCTCACACACTAGATTATTTATAGCTTCTTTTAGTTGAAAAAAAAAACAACCCAGAAGATAATCTTTCATAAATAGAATACTGTGTGATTTATGTTGTCTCACACACTAGATTATTTATAGCTTCTTTTAGCTGGAAAAAAACCCCAGAAGATAATCTTTCATAAATGGAATGCTGTGTGATTTATGTTGTCTCACACACTAGATTATTTATAGCTTCTTTTAGTTGAAGAAAAAACAACCCAGAAGATAATCTTTCATAAATAGAATACTGTGTGATTTATGTTGTCTCACACACTAGATTATTTATAGCTTCTTTTAGTTGAAAAAAAACCCAGAAGATAATCTTTTATAAATAGAATACTGTGTGATTTATGTTGTCTCACACACTAGATTATTTATAGCTTCTTTTAGTTGGAAAAAAAACCAGCAGATAATCCTTCATAAATAGAATGAAAATGAGGTGTGATAAACATTAGGAGTGGTGACTTTGAGTGCCTAGCTGAGTACATTTGAATGGATTAAGTCAAAATTAACAATATGAAGGGGCTTGTGATACAATTATGGCAAACTTGATTATACTCTACATCAAAAACAAATAGATCAGTCAGCTTTATCGCTGCATGTAAAAGTTCCTTATGCTGATCGTAACCATTTGTACCTGTTTGTAAAAGAGAGAGATTCTGCTTTCTAAAACAATTACATCATCTCATGGGTCTTTGTAAATTTTGAATGTTGTTATTATGCTTAGGCTGGCATTCCTAATGAGGGAACTTGTCAACTTGAGTTCACGATGCTAGGTCACGATAACCGAAGTGGTGGTTTGTTGTATCGATAAAAACGTGACTGAAAAATGTTGACAAAGACGACGCTGCCAATGCTATTGAAGATCTTTAACTAAAGCCTTCACAAAATGTTGACAAAGACGACGCTGCCAGAAATGTACATTGGACGAGACAATTGAAACACGTTTAGCATAGGTTATATTGTAATTTATGTAAATAGTTACATTTTGATAAATTGGTTGGAAGATTTAGTGCCAGTAATCTATACGGAACAGGCTGAATCACAACTATGAGCTCTGCCTTCTTACAGAAGGTATCACGGTACCAATTGTTTTTCCATAGACCTCAATGCTAATGTTTTGTGAAATAAATATACTTTCTATCCTACTTCAGCATGCATGTCACACACTGTTATAGAGAACAATCTTAGATTGTCAATTTGACAAGGACAAAACCAGGTACGCCATTGCATGTAAGAGAGATAACTCTGCTGGAACTAGACAGTGCAAAGAGTTATTTAGTCACAACAGACTCAGTTTCATCCAGGTGTCCCACATTTTAAAAAAAAATCATTAAAATTACCAAATATGATTTATATAGGAATTAACTTAATCTCACATGTTGCCAAGAGGCTTAACTTTTTTTTATAGCCTAACAGAAAGTACAACTCTTACATAATGCACCAATCACAGCTACTGTTTATTTCTGGATGCAAGGTACATTTTAAGCTCCGCCTACCTGGGGTTGTACAATTGGTACCGTTATACCACAAAAGCCAAATGGATAAAATCATTAGTCTTTAATTTTCTCTTTTGGCTTTAATAATGTTATCTGTTTTATTCAATCAATGCACTGTATCGGTTGGCAATTCACTGGGACAAATCAAAGGAAAAATATTCCCGAAACACAACGTTAATATCTATTGTGAAATGTCATAGATGGGGGTTGCATGTAAAATATATTTTGCTTTTATACGTATGGATATGTAGTTTTATTCAACGTAAAAAGAATACTAGGTAAACACGAGCTCTGATCTATTTATAAACATTTCTCATTATTCCTTGCACAAAAGTGGTCGGCTGATTCATTCTCGTTAAGTGCAAATAAATAAATTAGAAATAAAACAAAAGTAGAGCATCTGCAATGACTAGCCATCACAATACCGACATCTTTTCTACATATTCCAACCTTCTTTCTCCTCCCATCCCGCCACCACCACCTCCCTTCTCCTCCCAACCCACCACCAAACAGCGACACTGTAGTTATATGATACACCTTTCTGATATCACTTCATGTAAATGTTTATTAAAAAAAACTATTTTAAAATGTCAATATAACTGACATTTCTGTACATCGGACCTCTGATCGCAATTTGAGCTTGAGCTATGGTGGCCCTCTAATGCAGGTGTAATGTTTCACGAATTTTATCTTAGTGTTTACCAGATGTAACATATATGGATGGATAGACTGATGGACAAAAAGAGAGAGGGACGTTTAGGGCTCACATTATAGAAAAAACTTTCTCATGACTGCCATTTTATGAACACTTTAGCTATTTTTGGTTTGCAAAAATAATTATGTAAAGAAATTAATTAACATTTCCAAAAGTACTTACATTTCTAAAATCTGATTAAAAAACTTTACTTTTACAAAATATTAGAGACAAAAGATATAATTATGATTTTAATGGGAAGAGACATGCTATATACAAAATGGATTTAGGGTTCTGATAGCCGAGCGATGACGAGGATAGGTGTAGTTGGGGGAACAAAATTAAGATTTGCAATGTAATTAGCTAAACTTCTACTGTGTTTAGCAATGATGTAAAATATTTGCTTGAAGATATGGCTCCACTTTCAACTAAGTATACAAAATTGGATATGCCCGACTGCTTCTTGATATGCTGAGGGACATAACTTGGTTTCTAATTTGGAGACAAAATGATTTGCCTCCAATCATATTGACATCCTTTTAGCTTTTCAGAAAATACACATTTGTTTCAGTACCACATGTTTATGAGATGTAAGATCACACACACACACACACACACACACACACACACACACACATACACACACACACACACACACACACACACACACACACAAATATATATATATATATATATATATATATATATATATATATATATATATATATATATATATATATATATATATATATATATATATATATGAATTTGGAATCCCAAGTTAAAAATGTATTGCCACTCTTAAGTGGAAAATAATATATCGACTTGTTCTTTTCGCTAAAACACTGATCATATATTTAGTTGGATTCAGATAAAATATTTCTGATATTACGACCATCTTGAAAATCGTCTTGTAGCTTGTTGTAACCGGCAATACAGTTGAACAGAATTATCTACCTTTTAATAGAGTGATTGCCCCTGTCATGATTGTGACCTTCAAGTGGATAATGCCAAATAGATGGCTGACAAAAACAATAGGAAACAAACCAATGATCCTGACAAGTTGAATACTGAAAGAAGATCATTTCCTCACTATCTCTTCCGGTCACTTCTTGCTCTTTTTTTTAATAACTGCTAATTTTCATAAGCTTTTCTTCTGCCAGTTAGTCACTTTTTACCATGAAAAATTTACCGGAACGTAATAAAAACTATATTGATAAGACATCTGCAAATATCTTCCTATGACGGTAACGAATACTAAATTTTCGTATATATTGAGCTAGTGCAGTATCTCTATTATCAAGCAATCCATACCACTAATGTTGCAAACCGTTTTTGAACCAAAACATTGTTTATTGCAATGATTTTCATTTATCGCTTCTGTGTTATCTGTTTTATCGTGAATCAACCTTTTTTTCAATATGCACTTATGTCATCCCCACCTGCTACCATAACGACCTTTGCCCTTCTGATGTTTCATATAGAACCTCAAAAGTTCCTGAACAACTGGGTCGGTAAAATCAATTTCTCGTTTCATCCGGATCAAAGGGGTTGTCTCCCTTACTTGCCGGCTTGAGTAGAGTAGACGCATCCGGAAAAAATCTGCTTTACTTACTCCGAACATATCACTGTCACTGCCTTTCTTTTTTACTTCTATCAAATCGAGTGGAATTATCCTACTGAGAACTGTTGGCTTATTTTCTTCATACAATAACCCTTGCAGCCTATCCACATTAAACTCAACGCCTTTCTTTTCCTTTGAGAAAGAATGTGTATGATTAGATCCCGAATCAGACGATGAAGCTATGGAGACAGCTGAATTGTCTTTCATCTCGCCACTTTCCTTTAGTCCAAAATTCAAAATCCGGGCATTGTTTGTAGTCAAACAGCCTAGTAGGACGATGACCATGCTTGGATTATTCATTCTGGAAATGAAATGTAAAGGACATTTTTAGAAGATTGTATAACTTGATTTGACAGCCAATTTACCAGTTCATATAACTTATAGTATTGTTTGAATATTGGACTGAAGTGGCGATTTTTGGAGATAAACGAAAACAGAAAGTCTGACGTAAACTATATTCTTGTACATCATTGAATCCCATAAAGGCTATATCCAACCCAGAACTCCATCGTTACAAACGGAACGGTTAACCAATTGTTATTTATGGCATAAAAATGTTTTCTGTACTTCATACTGTAACATTTACCACTTATACTTTGTAGAGACATTTTATATGGTGTAACGACACACAACTTCAGATTTCTAATGACCATGACTATTTTGTGTATCACCGTAACGTTCTTATTGAGATTCTAAGATCAAGGACCATATCCATTGTACACCTTCAGAGCCGATGTTGTCCGATTGTACACCTACGATGCCGAAGTAGTCCGATTATATTGTTTCTTTAATTACTGGTTTAGAAATAATAACATACTGAGGTGTCGTTTTTGTCTGAGAGATAGTACAAATAACCTTGTCGCAAGCTGACACAACTTATGTGTATTGTACTGCCTTTAAACGAAATCGATCATGGTATGTATTGTTGCATCGCCTACATATCGTTAAAGTATCGATTCAGGACCAAGCAGGCGATGCAGACAGGTACTGTATAATGGCGACTGCACGAGGCTCTTATGGTATCGAATTTACTCTGGAACACAAACGGATTGGTTTAGGAGGTTTTAAGCTGGCAAATATAAAATTTAATCTTTATTTTTTTATGTGGGGGTGGGTATGCTAATAGCTAAGGTGGTAGTTTGGAATAGTGAATTCAGCATTAATGGTACGTTTTTTGTGTGCTGCCTCTAGAAAGAGTGAAATTGTGTGCTGAAAGGTGCGAGAAAAAAAATCAAATCTGATAATATATTCTATACTTTTCACATTGAGAATAAAACATGGCATAAAGCAACCAAAACCGCCATTCAGTCATCCGTTTCTGAACAGAATAGTTCACATTTTGGGTTCAAAAGATTATATAAACTATCATGTCCTGTATTAAAAAAAATATGTGGATAAAAACTATTTAAAAAATCAAAGCTTCAAACTCGACATTGGAGAAATTGCATCCTTCACGTCGAACAAATCGTCGGATGGACGTGGTACTGTACAGTTATCGTATAGACGCGTTTACGTAAACCTTCATACCGCTTTAAAGAGTGAATGCATTCCTGCGTGTGTCTGCTAACAGTTGAAACACTATTGTATTGTACCCTACGAGACAAAAGTTTTTAAATGATTTATTAATGTGAACGCATTTTTTTAAAAAAAATTGATGATGTACCATCAAAAAAATAATTCACTTTGAGATAGCATATTGTTTCAGCTATGTGTCAAGAATATTATATTTTTACATCCATTGTTATTGGATATACCCGTTACATTTGTATTCTTAAATTTAAACCTTTCATCTCTTGGATCTATATACTGACATTTATTGGAAGGTTTATCGTCAAAACATTTTTCTTTTCAATTGCTGTCATTAATTATTTTGTTTGAAATTAGGTTTTAGTCGGAAAAATATAGCCTGAATTGTACTTAAGTGCCCTTGAACCTTAGATATAAAAATATAAGTACCCCCTCTGTGACTGAAATGAGGGACCGCCTTAATTCAGTGTAAACTTTCAAAGTCACCGCCTATTCAGCTAATTGTTCATGTTTGTAGGGTTCCTGAGTTTCTGTGACCTAAACTATTTGTTTTACACAATAACAATCGTCTAAAATGTGTATTTCATGTTAAGTATGAATTCGTCGTTGTTGTCGGTTTAACGTCATTTTTTAGCACGCGATATACGACGGCCAGTATAAATGATGGAGGAAGAAACCGGGAGAATTCGGGGAAAGACCACAGACTCACGGGAAGCTACTGGCAAGCTTTCTCACATAACCTCGTTGGCCGAGCCTGAGACACAAAAACACGCATAGAGTAGTGAGATGACAGCGATAGAAAAAAAATCAGAAAAGAAAGAAGCTGGAAGAGGTACATAGGAGGAGGAGAAAGATGATTTAGTAGACGTTGTAATAATAATAATAATAATAATAATAATAATAATAATAATAATATGACAATAATAATAATAATAATAATAATAATAATAGTCATAATAATTAGAAGAGAAAAAAGAAAGAAGGAAAATAATAATAATAATAATAATAATAATAATAATAATATAACAACAATTAAAATACTGTAATTTAAATGTAAAATACGGGGAGTACTGTAAATGAGAATATACTTACAGAATTACATTCAGTTATTAAATGGCTGAATTTCTTGATTTTTTTAATTTAGCACTTACCTTTTACTGTTGTTGCAATCCAGTTGAATTTTTTCACCTGTTGCTTGGGTGCCACTTTCTGACAGCTATTGTGTATCCTCTTGCTTTTTATAGTAAATAAGTGGGCTTGGGGGGAGGTACTTTAATATATGGCGTGATTGATATTCTAAATCTGGAATGCTGTATCACACGGTAAATACCTCTTTCGTTCGAGGTTATTAACTAGACATACTTGACAACAACAAAAATTATCTGATACAGCAAACAGTCTTGTTCTGCTTGGTGTACAAAATTATATTTGCATACTTGATTTATATGTGTATAATTTATAAATTGATCTGTTTTATTAGTTTATGCCTTGTTTGTTTTATTTATTTTGTTCCGTTTTATATTTCTTCGAGTGTACCTCATGATGATTTAAAGAATCATTTTCATAATATATAACAACACTTCCTTGAGTTTACTGTAAAATGTAAAATAAAATAAAATAATATAGTAAATGTATTATTAATCGATACCTTTGTTTCTTTGCGTAATCTGCCATTTTTAATTAAGAAACTAAGCTTTGTTCAATTAAATAATGATTTTAAAATTATATAATAATACCTTCATATAAATATCATGAAAATACAAATAAAAAGCAAAGTCAAATCATGAATACAAAAAATAAAAAAGTTAAACGAAATGAAACCAAGTCTTCATAACGAAGTACTAAATCCAAGGACTGGAACAGAAGTCCTAAAGTCCTATTAAAGTGCTCGCTTGATACCTAATAGGTGCAGACTCGATTCCCGGTTCCGACGTATGCCTTGGTTAGTAGTCACTCACTCAGGGTCAGCGATTTTAACCGATTTCAGCATCTGAGTCGTGGAGTATGCTTGCGCGACGTCCATTTAGTGCGTACGCATGGAGAAGTAGGGGGTTTAACCCAAATGCATACCATTGCCTATGGGGTGGGGATGCCTACTGATAATGTACGTACGCATAGGAAACGGGGGTGGGGGTGATGAAACCTCGATAATTTGATTAATATTTAACCTGTTTGACTGGGTTCAGTTTGAATTTTCATGTTAGCAGACACTTGACAAACTTTTTAAAGTTACGCAGCTTATTTATTTGATGCAGCCAGATATTCAACGTCGGTGGACTATCTGTTTTATTAAACACGTTACTATTATTAATCGTTGATCGTTCCGATTAAAACGAGAAAGAAACCTTGATGTATAATTACCGCCGTTGAGAACTATATTCAAAATTAATTTTGTTCACTTGACAACCTAAAGAGAAAAAGTCACAATCTGAATATAGTCAGTCTTTGCAGTAGTAACATATGTTATACATTCTGCCTGAGGCGAATCACGAAACCTTTAAAATTCATATGTATTCCTAGAACCACTTCTGTTTTTTTTTTATTTTCATTTACTTGATGGAAATAGCCGAGCAGTGTTTCGATCGAATTGCTTATGTAAGATACTGCTTCAATCGCAATATCTCAGACATTTAGATCGGATATTATTAGTCGATAATGTATGAATAGATACGAATGATTCCTAAAATCGCCTGCGATGACTGCACACTATTCTTTGAAGTAGACGATTGATTTTATTTTGATTCAATCGATCTCAAGCAACTCTGACGTATGCGTTATCACGATGATCTACAGTAATGTTAAAAGCTGTAAATTTATCCGTTTTATCCGAAGGGTCACATTGATATAAAGTATACAACATTCAACAGGACTTGTCTAAATGGAAGCCATGTACCTCTTCTGTGTGTGTTTTTGGCATGAATTAAACAGCAGTTGAAAAAAAGTCCATACATTAAAGATCTGCATGCCAAAATTATTACCATCGTTACATCCGTCACAAATTTGAAGAAAACGTATTAGATTTTAAGAAAAAAAATGTATAATATGCTAAATAAATATCAATTCCATGTGTTTGCGTGTTAAATATATGTATAAAATGACGTTTTGTGCAAAAATTAGGCGATGCAAAGGACCTCATAACATCAAAGTTTGCCATGGAAAGAACAAAATGGTCAGCGGTCAATCATGTGTAATCGCATCAAAACGAATTTGAAACAGACGAATGAGTTAGTCAAACGGGCGGACGGACAAATGCAAGGACTCATAGTATGCACACGAGATGTTGTTTTTTTTTTGTTTGTTTCAGTTGTGAAGATACAAGTCACGAGACTGCTGCCAGTAAATAATAATAATAATAATAATAATAATAATAATAATAATAATAATAATAATAATAATAATAATTAGAAGATAAATAAGGAAGAAGAATTATGATGATCGTGACGACCATGAAGATTAATCATTACTAAACACATATAACAGTTCGTGTCCCCGCCGAATGCTGTACCGCACGGCACGTGCACAATCGCATGATACGGTGAGTGGCCTGTATGTTAGGTCATTCCATGGTCCAGAGGGGGTCGGTGTCCTATTTTAGGATTTATCGGAAGAGCGATGGCTGGATAAAAATATAACAGTTGATGGATGGCACCTAGCCTAAGATAATGGCAAGATAATGTCATCACGGGGGAACATTCCACGAATTATTGTTGTCTGATTTGCTGCTACTAATAACTCCAACGTCTGTTACTGCTCGCACTTGCTACCGGATTGTTATTATTACTGTTGTGGTGATGCTGCTACAACAACAACTACTACTACTGGTCTATTTTTTTCTTCATTTACAACAACGATTGTGGGATAAATACACAGTAACCTCGTGAAATTACAAAGATAGTTAATGTTTAAAATAACATAATGTTTAAAAAAAATCACTACTTTTGTCACTCTCGTTTTTTAAAGTGTATTTTTCATCATCTTTATATTGACACAGTTGTTCTTCGCTTTCTACAGTGCAAACAAATATGCTTATATTATTAAGTTGCCTGAGATTTATTTATTTTCATAATACAAACATTTACGTATCTCTGCCCATTATCGAGGTGAAGTTCCCGTATTGTACGGAAGTCCGAAAAGGGTAATATTTATTGAATTTTGACAGAAAACAACATTTTTCAATACATCATAAACACGGGTTTTGCTTTATTTTATCGCTTTGTTTTCTAGACTGTGGTAAAGATATGGTGCTTTAAAAATGTAATCTACTTTTGTCCTGACATAAGCGGAATGTAAAAATGTGTGCGCGTGTATTAGATACGGGCGCTGTCAGAGATAAACAAATAAACCAGTACGTGTATTTATTTACAAAACACCTTTAACAGATTGTTGACTTTCTAAAGGAACTAACAAGTTAGTTATTTTTTTTAAAGAATAATACTTTTGTGCAATATTAAGTTCCACTTTTTATGTTGTAAACGAAGGTATGTTTCGCGGAATGCGGTATCTAGCCTTGGAATACATCGGGGATTTCTGCAAAAAGCCAAAATTAATAACTGATGAACAGAAAGGACTGAAGTGCTCAGGTTGGATATCTCGATTGCGAAATGTGCAGTGACGTATTTGTGATACAACTGTATGTGAGTATACCATCGTTTTTATAGTGTACTACCATGGTATCACGATTTAAGCATAATGGTGACAATTCTTCATAAGACATATTTAGGAGAGGGAAGGAGGTGGACTCTTGACATAACCGTTCTTTGTAGCAAAATAGGAGGCGCCACTAAAGAACGTTGCACCCGTGCACTTCTAACCCTCGTACCGCCACTGTTTCATCTACAAAATGTTGCTAATAACTAATTTGAAAACAAACATATATAATTAGTTCTTAATATTAAGATCATTTGTTTTCGATGTATTCATCAAATATTCAGGACAGAACTTAATCCGATTAATAGACATATTAGACCCAATCAAGTTAAGCGCTCACAAGAGCACCGCGTGTTAGTAATTTTAAAATGTATATATCTTATAGAGAAAAGGCAACTTTAAAGCGATGGAAGAAACTTTTAAGTTTAATATCATATAAAACATGTTTGAAAGTTTATTTATAAATGCTCAGAGGGGGCCCCGCGTTATAGAAAATGATCCAAATCGGGCCCCCCGTTTGCTAAGGCCGTTACTGCAAATACTAGTAAATGTCACATACGTATGTCTATTTAAAGAATATTTATATAAAATGTTGTAAGGAAATAAAAAACGTTAAACATTTGAAGAACCACAAAATTAAAGGCTATTAAGATTTATGCATTTAAAGTTTGTAAAGTCACGTGTCTTCACACACACAGACGGACAGACGGACATTGAAAGATAACGTGCTTAACGAAAGAAATACGTGTCCAAGTTGTTCCTAGGGGGTCCTTTTAAGTGGTTTATGACTTGAATATGAGTGCTGTCGTTTGATAGCATATCTGCCATAGCCTACCGCTGAAATTTGTAAGGGTAACCAGTCCGCTTCTGTGGCGCCAGAGAAAGGGTAGTTAGTATAGATTAAACTTGTACATCGATTACGTCATCAAAATAACTGATATTATTCGGGACACACACACACACCCGTTCCTATTCATAAACTGCCCCTTTTCATTCGTAACGTACTGGTTTTAGTTTTCTTTGATGTTTTTGGATCATTCGAGTTTTAGTTGGAGCGTGGCAGAGGCGTAGCGATGGTATTTTGCGCCCGGGGACGAACTATAAAATTGGCGCCCCAGCGGTCTTGTGACCGATTTATTACCATTGTTTACTTATTATAATGTAACGTTGCAAGCCTCATTTTGGCGCCCCTGTACCTTGGCGCCCGGAGACATGTGTATCCCACTGCTCCCCCCCCCCCCCCCCCCCATAGCTACGGCGGTAATTATACATCAAGAAAAGAAGTATCGTGGAATGACCGCTGATTGTTAAAGTGATGGTGCTGGTCTTGGTTGGATTACGTAAAATATAAACTACATTAACACGGCGAGTGGTGGTGGTGGTGGTGAAATTGTATTTGAAGCATCTTGACATTGTTACTACTTAAAAAAAATCTCTCTCTCTCTCTCTCTCTCTCTCTCACACACACACACACACACACACAGATATATATATATATATATATATATATATATATATATATATATATATATATATATATATATATATTAATCAACAAGTTCGAAAGAAGGAAAGTAAGAAAGATAATCCCAAATGGCTTTATAACATTGGTCTAAACTGAGTGGGGGACCAACAGCATCGTGTCATGTTCCTATGGGTTGGGGTTGAATTTCATAACTGTATACGTTGTGCAATGTGGCGAGTGGGTGGAGTTGACTAAAAATATAGATTTTACAAACCAGCACCCCTCTCCCCTTTATAATGAACGCTTCCTTTAGTGCCGAGGCAAGTAGAATGTAGTTTAATTCCCACTTTGTTTACGAAGTACAATAAACGTTAAAATGTTAGAGTTTTATTGTTCTTTTACGGAAGAGTAAACATTTTGTTTAAAAGGTCACTAAACCACCAAGACCTTGGAGTGAGTGCGTGCGCGTTCAAATTTACATCAACGCAGTAGTTTAAGGATTCAGCGACACTAGAACATAATGAGTTCAAACGAGAAGAAAGTATGATATTTTGTACACCAACTATGTCGTATAGGAGGAACACGACAACGCGAAAATTAAATAAATTAATTGCTTAATTGCATTGCTATAGAGACTTTGACCATAATTAATTGCATTGCTATAGAGACTTCGACCATAATTAATTACATTGCTATAGAAACTTCGACCATAATTAATTGCATTGCTATAGAGACTTCGACCATAATTAATTGCATTGCTATAGAGACTTCGACCATAATTAATTGCATTGCTATAAAGACTTCGACCATAATTAATTGCATTGCTGTAGAGACTTCGACCATAATTAATTGCAACCTTTGGTTAATATCTTGTGTTTTAGTTGCTTTTATATTAAAACAACTTTTGTGAGTAAGAACGCTTTTACAATGACGTAAAGCACATTATACACTTGGATGACACTTGTGACTCTCCAACTGACAATGCATTTGGTATGACACATCTGACTACGCAAAGAACAACGTATTTGATGTGACACATGTGACGATGCAAACGACAGTGTAGTTGGTTCTACACTTGACATTCTCCGAAAGGAAAACATATTTCGTATTACACTATTGACTATGCATAGAACAACGTATTTGGTAACCGACACATGGATAAGAAAGTTCCTTACCTTTCCAAGGATGAGTTAAATGGTGTTCTAAGTAGTTAGCTTTGTGAGCTAAGGTCAAAACTTTAATCATGTGGGACTGACACAGATGAAAAGAAAGTTTACAAAATAATAGTTAAGAGCATACAGATAGAGAGCGCGCGCGTATGTAATCTGGATTTTTAATGTAGGTTTAACAATTGTTCAGTCATATCACTACGATGTCTGCAGTGTGGCAGTTTATGGTGATGTTTGCGCTGGGGCATCATGCCGAAAACATGTTGCATGATGTCACACCCAGTCGCATTATGCTGACACCAGGCCGACCAGTCCTAACACTAACCTCTTAATGATGAGCGCCAAGCAAGGCAGCTGTTAGTACCATATTTTGTAAGTCTTTGGTATGACTCGGCGGGGGTTCGAACCCACGACCTCCCGCTTCCAAGGCGGACGCTCTAGCCATCAGACCACCTGCGCGGTTCAAATAGAGAGAGAAAAGAATCATTCTTGCAAAGGTAATCTGACTTCATGTTATGCTAAGTCACGAAGCATATGCGTTTTTGTTGTACATAGGAGCTTTGACAGATGTGAGTGTGGTGATACGGGCAGTCATGGTAGCAAAGTACCAGGTGTGTGACTACCAACAACAGACCAACTATAGATAATGTATCCTTATAAAATAATATCATATACATCGAGGGTTGTCATAACGAGGCGGTCAACAAACGACCACCAACATCACACTGAGTTAGAGCCGCAATCTGTTTATGATACACCATCTGTAGCCATTGATCAAACCAGGAATAAATATTTTGGAGACAGAGAGCATCGCGTGGATAAAAATGCTTTCGCACATATTGGCATGCTGCGCATATGCAGTCCCGGATTACCCATTAGGCAGAGTAGGCAACTGCCTATGGGCCCCGCGACTTTTATGGGCCCCATCAGGGGCCCCCATGAGACCGTGACCGTGGGTCTGGGGCCCCAAAAGTTTGACTGCCTATGGGCCTCCACGGTGCTTAATCCGGCGCTGCGCATATGCAAACTCTGAGGAGATACCAACAGACCGTCAAGTTCGACGCATAGAACTAATGGGCAGGCCAAAATTTAGGAAGGTTCTTAAGGAGTTGCATAGTGAAGTACACCCTAGTCCCAGGTCACGATATTCAATAAGAGTCTCTATCAAATTAGCGCTAGAGCAGGATCGCATTCTTGCCTAACCAGTGAAGATCCGACAAACACATTTAGAGAAAGGCTAGGTACCGTAGCATACATAGCATATTGGTCATGGCCGCCAAGACGAGTTGACCTCAGTCAACCACAACCGGTAATAATTATTCATTCAAAACAAACTGTCCATCACATATACTCCATTCCACGTAAACGCTAGCGATACATATGTATAGCATAGAGCAAATGAACGCCATACTCAAGGAAAACCGAGAGAACATATGATAATATGCTGGAGACAGTAGTGGCCGCCCGAGCCAGATAGCGAACTGTAGCTTTCAAACGGCTCATGGGCGCCAAGACGGGTTGACCTCAGCAGAGTATGCTACCACCACCTGACCCCATGCATAAAAATTCCATACCTGCTGTAATGCAACCACACGCACATACTTATGACTGCAGACCACACCAACCAAACTTGTATGATGACGAGCCAGGCAGAAAGTGGCCAGGGCAAGAAAGGAGGTTACCCCCATTCCAATTCCTGCACGACGATCTCAGCGAATACAGGTTCAGACACAAACTTACGTACAAAAAGAAACTCGCAACAGAAAGGACAACATTGTAGTCGACTATCAAGCTTAAATACCGCTCAGCCATCCGCTAGAAGCCATTATATTTAAGTTGTCAAAAGTCATGACCGTAGGCGTAGTAAAGATTTTTAAAAAAAAATAGACCGAAGATCGAGGTAAAAAAGGAATCTTTTGACAAATTAAATACCAGGCTTGAGAGTATACCAGTTCTTTTATTTACAAATGCCAGTCAATTAATTAAAATGTATGTTGATGAGTTCTGATTGAAGAATTGGCTCGGATCATCAAGTGTGCTAGTTTCATAAAATAAGAAAAAATACATACATCAGAGAATTATTTTGCAATCGAGAAGAAATGTTGGGCTGTTGGCTTTGCAAAGTTTGAAATTTATATTAGTTCTGCTTCTTCTCCGATTATTGTATTCAGTGATCACAACCACTCTTACTTTCAATAATAAAATGAAAAACTAAAATCAGATATTGTTGATGCGTCATTTGATGTTGCAGGAATACAACGTTGACATCAGGCGCATCAAGAGAAAACGATAATCTGATTGAAGATTCACTCTCACGTTCCTATTGCTTAATATACTTTTTGTGTCATTCATAAGACATTTCCTATCAAATTTTAATATAATTTGTATATTTGACTATCCAAAAGAAATCTTTGTCTTATATATGTGTTTTTTTCTTTATGAGACCGCTCCGATGGGCACAGAGGTTTGAGCGTTTGCCTCGGATGCTGGAGGTCATGGATTCCATCTTGGTATTGTGATACCGATAAAAATGGCACTAGTAGCTGCCTCGCTTGGCACTCACTATTATCAGGTTGCTCTTAAGACAGGTCGGCCTGGTGTCAGGATAACGTTACTGGCTGGGGCATGATCCACATGTCTGCGGTAATGTCAGTGTCCTAGACATCACGATATATTGTATATTGCCAAACTGCAGACATCGTAGCGATATGATTCAAACATTGTTGAAGCTACGTTAAAAGTCCAAATCACACACACTTATTTTATATAAGGAAGGTGTTTCGAATATCTATTTTGTGTGCTTCAAATTTGACTGTGATTGAGAGTAGACCTTTTACCTATCTGACTATTGTCACCTTGACTTGCAGTAACAAGGCATTTATCAAAATTGTATTTTAAAGCCTAACCATATTTACTAACAAAAATATTCTGGAAGCAAACGTGTTTACAATTAGGTAGAGAATACCATCGGAAAATTAGGTCTTCTGGAAATTCTGTTGTTGTGTTTGGTCAAGTGAAATCAATATATATTGGACTTAGTAAACAATTATTCATGTCTGTTTATATGTCTTTAGGCATTGATGATTATAGGATTTAGGTATGTTCAAAAATAATTTGCCAGAAATCATTCTTTTAAATATTCTTTCACATTTTGACTAAAACTTTACTTTGGGATCATTGAGGGCTTATTCACAAACGATATGGACTATATCATTGCGATACATTAAGCCATTCAGGATTATTGGAACTCATTCGGAACATTATATACAGGATTATTGGAACTCATTCGGAACATTCTATACTTTTGGATTTGTGATAGAACATTTAGGATCATTTGTGATGATTTAATTCACAATAATACAGTAAGCATCTAATCAATTTTTACCTTGAATTCTAGGGAAATATATTATTTGTTGAACGGTACAAAAGTTGTTGGTTTCGTTTCTTTTTTAATTGTTTTAATACCATAGAGTCGTAACACGATGCATGCTTAAATCCATCCGCATCGTACTGACACCCATTACAAGATGTAATTGACATTGACCTAACTAGTATCAGATAACCTACAGAGGTTAGGTAAACGTGTATAAACATGAAAACATACATCAGACATTAGCTGATATTTATGGAGTGAACTCCGCGCCATCATTTTTTTTAAAATTACTAAATGCACATCGCACACAGTAGTTGATACAAAGCATGAGGTCATTCAAATACAAACAAGCATGCATATAAACACCTTTCAGCAACGTAAATGTTGAAGATCTAATTTCTTATTCTAGCGAGAGTACCTATTTTTGTTTCATTGCTTTATGTTTCGTAAACAATCAACACTTTGCTTACACATTGAACCTACGAAAGAAACGATAATAAACTTTACAGTTTAAAAGAAACATACAGCGTCCAGACTGGCAGAAAGAGTGGTAGACAGAGAAAAAGTGGACTGAAAACATAACAGAGTGGACCAGGAAACGTTTTGCGGAGACAAGGGCATTGGCACGTGATCGAGACAAGTGGAGAGAACTGGTCAAATGTTTAGCAACATAGTGCCTTGACAACCACACAATGTCAAGAGACTGACCATGATGATGACACACTACCAGGAAAAGAACATCATGTTATTGATTGATTGGGTTGAATTGGAAACTTCAGAAAAGAAAAACACAAAATTAAAACTGAACCAGGATTCACAGGTGTTATTGTTAAACATGAAATATTGATGTCTACGGCAGAAATTATTTTTGATTGGTCAAAAGAAGATGTTACAGCATTTACGGATATCCAGTATTTTATTCAAATCCTTAAGCAGTGGATGACAATACATGACTGGTTTGATTGATGATTACCAGAGGAAAACTGAAGACTTCAATTAAGAAAGAACCGGGAAATTTAACATTTTGTCAGAAAGATTTGGTCCCTCAGTAAGTTAATAACATGGAAGATGTATTGTCTCTGTATTCGTTCACTCGTGATGACTGAAGTAGATTTTGTTTAAATGATTAAAACCTTGAAGTACAAACACATTCTAAAATTAATGACGTTTTCGCAATCTTGGAATCAAAATTAAAATACGAATACATTGTGATTGCAATTGTCATGGGTTTCTAATGCAATGGCAAGACAATGGAAGAGAGAATAATGACGTGTATACGCAGGAATCATAGTTTGATTTTCATACATGGGGCATGAAGAATATCAACTGAGAAAAGACGGAAAGTGTAGTAGTTGCTCTCACATATGGTCTCCTAGTCTGTCACTTTAATCCACCCAATCATTTGGTTACACGGATTTGAAAGTCTCAATTTATCCTAGGTTTTTCTGATGATAGAATTTCAACTCACTTTTATTGGAGTTGTGAACTCTGTAGATGAATCCAGAAACTAGGTTATTGAAGGTTACTTGGTCTTAGTTCAGCTTCAAGAGTTTCGTCAAGCCAAATTATTTTCTTTCTCCTCCCAGACTTGCACGAATTGTGTTCCCTTACGCAGAGAGAGAGAGAGAGAGAGAGAGAGAGAGAGAGAGAGAGAGAGGGGGGGGGGCGACAAATGGTTTCCAACGAAACAATTTGTAGCATGTCGAATACAAGATAAAAACGAGGATTTTATATATTTCTCGTCTTAGCTTTATCCTTAATTTCTTTATGTCGTTAGTAATTTAATCAGTGGAAATTCATCCCATAAGCTATTTCTCAAACAGGCATGCAACACGAAATTTAAATCTACAGATTTTATTTATTATAAACTGATGTAAATTTATTTCATTACACTGATGAACAATTTTAAAATATCTGATGCAAATGTATATCTTAGTTCTTGTCTCCTGCGCGACGTATGGCCCACGTCATTTGGTAGGTTTTTGCAGCGTCGTCGTATGGACTCTTTATCCTCGATTGGTCGCGTTCGCGTACCGCGTGTATAAAGGTCTCAATTTCTCGAAGATAGGAATCATTATCTTCAAAGGTGAAATCCTGGTCTTCATTTGGGTCGGTACTTGTAATGTTTCGAACACGAAGCGTGCAGTGTTTTTCATACGGCTCGATCAAAGACAATTTGAGGCCATCTAGCTGTACATCTATATTTGCTTCATAGCGGGTACCAGGTAAAGCTACGGAGTGCATGAGGGTCCCCACACCACCATTTTGGAATTTCCAATGGCTGACAGTGACTCGAGGAATTCTTTTTTGAGGTGGAATGTCTTCCTCTGCCTGATTTGGCACGTGCGATAAATGTCCTGTGCCACCTTCATCAGTATCCTTGACCATGATGCAATGTACTGATGCCATATCAATGTCGCCAACTATGTATCTTGCCAGATCACAAAAATGAGTGGCCTGCTCCACGATAGGTCCACCGCTAAAATCTTCATTAAACCAGTATTTGTTGATGCCTTCCGTGTATGCGAAGTAATATCGCGCGTTGAAAGCCATAACCTTGCCGCCATGTAGCTGTATCAGCTCTTTCATCTTTTGGACGGCTGCATGGTATCTGAAAAAATACATAACCCGTAAATAGTAGAGCGTACGCAGAGAAACCAGTCATTCCCGTTACGTTGTCTTAGAGTAAGCATAGATCTACTATTTGTTCCACGTTTTACTCCTAAGTTTCAGAAAGAAAATTAATGCTAAGTGTCATTTTTCTAAAGGATGGTTCTAGTCTGAGGAAACAAGGACTTAATCCTGTTTTAACTTTGTTAAAGCTAACCATACGCTCGTGGAATAAACATAACTTTCCCATGTTATCTTGGAAGGTAGAATGGCCATCACTAGATATTTTGGCTATGTTATTACTAGAAAGCTGAATCCACTAGATTAGCCTTCAGATCATTCAACTAGTTCAGTGAAGTCGATAACGTAATAGTAGTCTTTTCATTCACCCCGATGTCTTCCAGAATCACGGCGCCTTAAACGTGGTACATAGTAAATAAAATCTGTTTAACCAAACTCTTATGTCACTAAAAGATACCTTTAAGTTTGACGTCAATATAAAAAAAAATCCACCATATACCTAATTATCTGATCACAAATGACACATTTCCTCAGTTAACTACAGAGCTGACATCTCTGTTTGTCTGTCTGTTTCTCTCGCAGAGGACAACAAGGCTTATGGTATATGAACAATCCGAGTATAAATCAGAACATTTGGATCGGAAAATTCAAATAGTTTTGTCACATAAATTTTCGGATTCTCTTATATCTCAGGGTTACGGCAAGGAGAGAAACACTGAGAAGAGTAATGTCCAGAAGAGGAGATTGGTTTGATGGAAGAGACGATAGTATTATTTATCGGATATTCACTATACCTGAACATGTATCCAACCGATAATATCACATTGTGTTTCTGGACAGCCTTCGTGACTGCCTCCGCATAGGGGCCAAATTCTTCTGGTGGAACCACAGACAGCGGCTTCTCTACAAAAACATGTATCCCTGCTTCGACAAAACGGAGTTCAAGGTCGTGCTCTTGTTTGTGAGATCCTCTAAATGCTGGAGGTATTCCTATAAATACTACATCTGGTTTCATGTTAAGCAGCTCATCAGAATTAGAGAGGAGCTGACAGTTTTGATAAAACTGTCGCTTGTCTGGCGATGAAAGACGTTCTTGAAGGACAGTTGTTGCTCTCTTTTGGTCTGGATCGACGATGCCAATCACTTCAAACCCGCCAAACTTTTCAAGACGTGATGCATGGTCCCATGGTACCGTTGGTTTGCCAAAATGAATAGCTCCGGCACCTATGAATCCAACTCGAAGTAGTCTGACTTCCATATCTGAATACGTAAAGAAAAGTGGAGCAGAATTAGCACTATACATACATACATACATACATACATACATACATACATACATACATACATACATACATACATACATACATACATACATACATACATACATACATACATACATACTGGTCTTTGTCAGTGACCCCGAGTGGCCGAGTGGTCTAAAGCGCTCTCCATTACGGATCACTGCAATCTCACCTCTGTCTGCGTGGGTTCGAGTCTCAGATTCGGCCAATGTGGGTATGTGAGAAAGCATGCCAGTAGTTTCTCGTGGGTCGGTTTTTCTTTCTGGGGTTTTCCCGGATTCATCCTCCACCATTAATACTGGCCGCCATGTATAGCCTATCGTGTGCTGAAAAATGGCGTCAAACCCTACAACAACAACAACAACAACAACTGGTCATCGTCACTAGAATAATCATATCTATCAGTAAGTAGTGACACAGATTGGCTTGATATGTCTGTGTGTGTGTGTGTGTGTGTGTGTGTGTGTGTGTGTGTGTGTAACAGCGCATGCGTGTCCTTTGTAAGTATGACTAAAAAGAACAATAATGGCATATGCTTAAACTGGATATATGGTTGTCGTAGACCTTGTGACTAACCTGTATGTATTTGTTCCGCCGCTTTTCTCAGCTATATCAATGTTTTTTACTCGCTTGTGGTTGAAACTTTGCTTGCGGGAAGTTTAGAATTAAATGTTAGGTGTAGTGGCAGCATGCAGAAGCCAATATCTAGGTCAGATTAACGCAATCTAGCACGCTACATAGGAATGACGTGGTGGAAGCATGTCCGTTAATATAGTATCAGCGGCCGTTCGTGTCAGAATTGGCAAAAGAAACACGTTTCTCCACTATCCCCTCTCAAAAAATAAAATAAAATAATAAAGATATTAATTATAGATTTAACCAAACTCAACATGTGGGTATGTCATGACGCTATGTGTGACGAATTCAATGGTCGATGACATCAGGTTCAAAGACCATGGCAAAGAATTGTGTACTGCGTTTACAGGTATCTTGAGAATATCCTAATTCAAATATATAGGAAAATGTTTCATATGCCTGGACTAAATGTAACAACTGCTTCCAACTGCTAGGCAAATGTTTTGGCTCGTTAAGAAACATGTCGGTCACTGTTTTGTAGGAAAACACCCAATTTTTTTTTTTTATAACGGCAGTAAGTAAATTCTTGGCAATATAACTTTTCAACTATTTTTTAAATTTCTTACATCGATAGTTTTACAAATGTTCTTGAAAATGACGTGTTCGTAATGATACAAACCTTTCAAGAAAAGAAAGGAACACAAAAGCATTTTTCGTAGAAAAAGTGCCATCTTTATGAAAAGGACCATTTCTTCGCAAAAGTATTCTATTTATCTAAAGAATGGAATATTCTTGATTTAAATAAAAGTGCTTTCTCAGGTCGATGCAAACTGTTCATAAAAAATGGACAGTATTCACGAAGATGACCCATTAGAACAATTTTCTTCAGGAAAAAATTATTCCTTCTTGGACTTGTTCGGCCAATGTGCACGCTTTTTACGTGAAAAGGTGATAACTTTATCGCTAGGGTTTTGACAACAATGGCTAGCACTAGCAGCAACAGGCTGATTCGGATCAAATCCCAGGCTGATTCGGATCAAATCTCGGGCTGATTCGGATCAAATTCCGGGCTGATTCGGACCATGCGACCTATTAAGATGAGTCCGGGATTTAAATGTGAGATTTGCATTTGTTTCAAATATATTTCTCATTTTTTTCATATTGTGATGTACGATTGATCAGTTCAAATATGTAATTAATGCCTTTTTGAATAAATAAAAATAGATTATGTCAAAAATAAAACAATGCGCAATTTATTTGAATTTCGTTGGCTGAATTTATAATGTATTATTGAGCTGTTTGTATATTATTATTGTAACTGGAGATTGTTCAAGAGGACAAAAATGAAAATAGCATATTATTAGTTAAAATAGGTTTATTTATCTAATATAGCATTAGAGAAACTTACATAGTCCATGAATTCTTGCACTTAACTTTAGTAGCTAACTAAAATGGAGATGCGATTCTCAGCATAGAACGTCCACATTGCTATCAATCATATCTGGCACTCCCGAGTCTGTTTAAGTCGACATTTTCTGAGTTTACCCTCGGAAACCGTTCGTTTATGACCTTCTTTTGATCACTGCGTCCTTAATTAATTTACTGCAAACACTAATAGCGAGATCATCTGACAATGAATTGGCATAACCCGTTTGACCTACTATTAAAGCACGTTTACTATATTTGGCAAGACCCGTTTGACCTATTATTAAAGCCCGTTTACTATAATTGGCAAGACCCGTTTGACCTAGTATTAAAGTACGTTTGCTATAATTGCCCATTATTCTGAATTTGATACCATTCTAGAACACAACGTATAATGGTATAATGCTGGCTTGAAATAACTTTGTGATCATTAATTACATGTGGTAATGCTATTATATATATATATATATATATATATATATATATATATATATATATATATATATATATATATATATATATATGCTTTAAATTACATATTTTCAAATGCTTCAAAGGCTAAAATGAAAAATACAACAGTTCAACGATAACAGCAGATATACATCAAAATGGCGTTCTACTGTCTCATCAATAACTCTTTATTCAATTTTTGTACTGGTAAATAAAATGCGAAGAAAACAAGATTTACTAGAGAAATCAATAAATACATTGATTCAAAGTATATGCAGTACTTTTTGATAATGTTGATACTGGCCTAAATTATGACACGTTAATATTATATTTTCTTTATTGAAAATAAGTAAAGTTTGGTTGGTCATAAAATCTAAATGCGATAGCTCATATATATATTGTTTTCTGATTTAGACTATAAATGCGCTAATAACTATATGATTATAATGTAGAACCTGAGTATAAACATTTTGCATGGTAATAACATTGCATGGCCAAACAGTAATTACTAATAAAATAAAGTACATGTGCTATTGTTTCAGCCTGGCATTTGGCCCGAATCGATCCATAATTTGGTCCGAGTCAGCCACGGTCCGAATCAGCCATGGTCCGAATCAGCCAGCACTCTGATTAGACAGGTCTTCGTGAAAACAAAGCAGGGACGTCGTTTGGTGAGGGCGGGGGAATTTGCCTCCGAATTTGCATGTGCTGTAAATATGCTGTAGCCTATCTAAACAAGCCTGTCATGTTTTGCCACACACCCCCCCCACTAGACCTAACTCGCTAATGACACAGGAGTCTGACGTTTTATCAATAAAGTACGGCGAATGTCAGACAAAATGAAATACCCTTAACAATAATATATATATATATATATATATATATATATATATATATATATATATATATATATATATATATATATATATATATATATATATAAACACAAGGAGTGCAAGCGTGACCACAACCCTTCGCTCGATTCGACATTTTCTCACGAGTCTTTTATCGCTTCAGAATCGCAAGAAGACTGAAACACTACATATATGAATTCAAAAGACAGTTACTTACCAACGCATAGCTCTTAAATGACCATGTCCTGAATCCAACCGGCGAATTAACCTTTTTTTTTTCTCACAAGTACGGTCACATTAGCCAATGTAGGCTGATTAACTGACGGAAATAGCCCATTCTCTACCAGTTTCTACCCTTCAGTAAATATGCTGAATAACATGATGAAAGTAATTTCTCAAGTTAAAATGTTCATCTTGCTTTTTATTTCAGATTGAATCATTTTATAATTTTATTTAAATTTACAGAACAGAAATATGTAGTAAAAAATGTGGTAGTAGATATAACGGTTGATGACGTCATCACACTTCAAATATTTACGACTGTTGCTGGATCCGGTAACTTTAAAAACACAGATTCTGCGCCGTGTTCGGTACAATTATTAGGCACCAACGGATATTTACTGCAGGGTAGAAACTGGTAGAGAATGGGCTACTTCCGTCAGCAAATCAGCCTACATCGGCTAATGTGACCGTACCTGTGGAAAAAAAAAAGGTTATATCGCCGGTTGGATTCAGGACATGGTCATTTAAGAGCTATGCGTTGGTAAGTAACTGTCTTTTGAATTCATATATATAGTGTTTCAGTCTTCTTGCGATTCTGAAGCGATAAAAGACTCGTGAGAAAATGTCGAATCGAGCGAAGGGTTGTGGTCACGCTTGCACTCCTTGTGTTTTTATACATATATATTATTGTTAAGGGTATTTCATTTTGTCTGACATTTCGCCGTACTTTATTGATAAAACGTCAGACTCCTGTGCTAATTAACATTCTATTTATTGATATTATTACTCAAGTTACTGAATCATGAATGATGTCGAGTTCACGACATTGGCTTTATCTTTAATTTTTCCTTTCTTTTAAACGACTCGTATTATTTGCTATTATATAATGAAAATTCATCAAAGGAATAGAGAGAGAGAGAGAGAGAGAGAGAGAGAGAGAGAGAGAGAGAGAGAGAGATGCAGGCACGGCTAGAAAATTTAAACAGGAATTGTTTACCTTAACACCGATTTGATCAACGTGACATGTCATGTGACAAGACCTTCACATAGTTTATGTTTTGTAAGTAATATACATCTTACATTGGGAACAGTAAAAAAAAATTGGAATTATCCAGGTAGCAGTTGAAAAAAGAAGAAATGGTCTGAATGATCATAAACGGTAGGTGTACAAAGAGATAACTGATTGGTCGTAATGGAGGTTCACATGAAACTTTTATAAAAATTAGATATTATCTGCTGAATCATTGCCCTTAGCATGTCAATTCCTTGGTTCGTTCTTGTCACGTTTCAATGGCGTTATATACCCGGTGGTAGCAGTCACATTTAACTGACTGATTTATCCAAATTTGAAAGGAAAACAAGTTGGAGGGCCAAAGCTTTCATTGACTTATTAACTAGCCTTTATTTATAATCAAGATCTGGTTGTTTGATCCCGTCATACATTAAAAATTTCAAACCATACCGTGTTCCGTCTGCACAAACCTTCATTGTTTGGAAAAGGAAGTGTCTATTCGCACGACGCGGCTATGTACTGAATTTTTTATATTATTAAAAAAAGACCAGGCCAAAACATGTTGGTAAAATCAGGGGTGGGGGTGGCCATTGCTCCTATGTGAACATAGGTGACAGACGAGGGAAGATTTCGAACACTCAGAACGATCTTATATAAAATAATTTTGTATATTAAGATTATTGATTAATATAGTGATGGATGCCTTCCCCCCCAATTAAATATTAGTTGATTCCCTTAGTTTTGTAACACGTTCATATGAGATGAAGTAGTATAAAGCATATGTCAGTGTTGGTGTATTTATTCAAACTAAATATTAATTGTTGACCTAAATCTTAATACTAAAATAAAATAAGGTCACTCTCTTGGTAGTCTTTTATAACGAATTATCTTTTGGTTTGTCTCTTGCCCCATTTCAATTTTTTTTTTGATAAAGACATTATAGTTTTCTGAGTACAGTATGGGGGAGGGGTGTAGTTGGTAACTTCATTACATGTTACATTAAAAGTTCTGGCAATGCCAATCTTTGAATAACTGTAATTTTACCAAAAGGGGTTAGTGACCTTTTTGAAATCTGCAGAAGTAAACTTTTATTTTTGCTGATTTTGTTAATATAGTTTAACTTAAACCATATTGTTTAGCTCTGTGGAAAATCTTATTATAAATTCAGATGAATCCCAATCTAAATGATATTATGAGTAATATTTTATTTTACTACTAGTGCTAATTCCAATCTAGACTTGTGTTTGTGTATTGTGTAAAAAACACACACACACACAAACACACACTAAGGCCTGAAATTAAGAATATTTAAGAATAAGATCCATTGCTAATTTCAGGGATTTTTCATCCATTGAGTGAGTGCAGTGTCTTCTGCATAAAATGAAATAAGATATAGAATATGATTTATTTGTATTCCATTAAAATTAGTGTTTTCTGAGTGTGTGGGATAATATCTCTTTGCATGCATAAAGAAAATATACTTTTAGAGACGATCTGCAGTCCCATCTAATATCAAACCATGATGAATATTGTCTATATACAGTAATGCAAATATTTTCCCTATATATCTTACCATGATAGAAGGAAACACCCTATGATAAATTTGTTTAATTTCTGGAAAAATTTGATGTTAAGAGATGGGTATCCACTTCAGCTACAGTTTTGATTTGTCCCCTTTTGGAAGGCAAGTTATAATACTCTCCTTCTGCGTTGATGATAGCACCCCAGATTATAAGAAGAAATTATTGCTGTTCCGTAATATGGACATATTTACCCGGATGAATTTTTTTTTTTTAAAAAAAAACTACTGAAAACACAACTTTCATGATTTGGCATGTACTTTAGACTTGTGATTGTTTCAGTCAAAGTTATATTCAAAGATTCTTTATGTGTACTACCTATTTTAGGAATATATCAATAACTGACTCCAGATTAACTAGATCTGCTTGTGATTAAAACAAACCAATTTTGATTCTTTCAAAATTTCAGATTACCAGTATATGTTCCATTAGATTTTAATAGATTAGGCATTATTTTACTTGTTCTTTTTTCTTTCTCAAATTATAGAAATATTTTGATGTTATTACTCCTTCAATCTATTTTGCCTTTGATCTTATACTCACACTTTTTTCCTAAGAATTTCTATCAGCTGATTCTTTTTGTTCTCCAAAAGATTTAACAGTTATTTTTTCATTATTTTGTAATTGGATTGATTTTTCTCCAGGTGTATCTATTTGTACTAGTATATCTCACCAAATCAGGTTCTGTACATATATCAAGAACCACTCATGTTCTGTACATATATCAAGAACCACTCAGGTTCTGTACATATATCAAGAACCACTCAAGTTCTGTACATATATCAAGAACCACTCATGTTCTGTACATATATCAAGAACCACTCAGGTTCTGTACATATATCAAGAACCACTCATGTTCTGTACATATATCAAGAACCACTCAGGTTCTGTACATATATCAAGAACCACTCAGGTTTTGTACATATATCAAGAACCACTCAGGTTCTGTACATATATCAAGAACCACCCGTTGCTGTGGGAATATGATGTGTATTACAGTTATATTTATCCAATTTTAGATCCATTGCAAAGTTAAAGTGACCTCCAATAATGACAAAATCACTGTTGATGACCCATCTGCTGACCACAGAAAGTAGGTGATTAGCGGCTGCAATTTTATTCAGAATATTTGTTAGTGGGTGTGAGGTTGGATTAGAATAGCCATTGAGACCAGGTGACCACTATATAAGGGTGACTTTTATTGACAGGTTTGACTAGATTGACTTTAAATAGTTCAGTTTACCTTTTGAAAAATATAGAGTACCCTGTAAATATTCCTGTATGCATATACATTTCAAACTTTACAATGGAACATCTCTTAAGCTGTTAACAAAAGGATGAATCATCGAGGTATATAAAAACAAACAGGTTTGATGTTTAAGGTGATCATTTGAGGGGTGTGATCATTTACTAGGTTCTAACTGGATGGATATGGAAGGTGATCATTTGAAGGATGTCATCATTTACTAGTTTCTGACTGGTTGGATATGGAAGGTGATCATTTACTAGGTATGACTGTTCTGGGAGGTTCCCTCTGTATGAACATTTCTATACTTTTTACTGATTTATAATTTAATGGATGTAATATAATATGTCACTTACTATTTAATTGAGCAGTGCTTTCAGGTGATATGATTAAATCAAATTGGTCGGGTAATCTTTTATTAATTAAATTGTTTTAATTTCAGCCTGCAGTTATGTAGCGGATAAGATCCGTAACAGCTGCAAAGGCAAGAGGGATGAGGATGGTAAAGATGAGATAAAAGGGATCAGAGAGAGGAAATGTGTACTCAGTTCAGGAACTGCACATGGTAAATGTTAAAAAATAGATTACTTTTAAAAAATAGTGAAAAAACATTAAATGCAACAGCATCAAGAATGTAAATATGTAAATCCTCAAAAAGTACAGCAAATTATATATATATATATATATATATATATATATATATATATATATATATATATATATATATATATGGAATGATATTAATATAATCAAACAATCTTGCGAGTTAAAATTTGCCCATGAATAAAACTTATCCTTAGAACATGAATTAAAAGTATGACCTGTTTGACTGCAATAGTTTCATTTAACATCTAATATGGGATACAGGTATAAGCACTTTCTTCTCCATTTCATATACTTTTGTCAATTTATAATTATAATAGTATATATATATATATATATATATATATATATATATATATATATATATATATATATATATATATTCTTTACAGTGGGTGTTAAATTCTGCTTGCCTTTGACTTTGTTCTGTCTGTTTTGGGGGAACAAAAGTACCAGCAGGGGATCCAACCACTTTTAATCCCTTTTACATGCAGCATTAAAAGCAATGAATGACTGGAAATGTATGATAGTGTCATGTGATTTCCTTTGCTTACAATGTTTTGCAGGAGGAATAGACTGTATAGCCAAAGTAAAGTGGGTCACTTTGACCTATATTTCACACTTGAGTGAATTTATAATTTTCTTTTTTTAAGGCTTATTTATTTTCAGTCATCTCAGCCTACTGTTTGAATAATCTTGATTTATAATAATATTACTCATATTACTAGAGTACAATATACCATATATGACCATGGATATATCTTTATTTATGCAGAATGTATTATGACCTTGTATACATCTTTATTTACACATAATGTACTATATATAACCTTGTATTCATCTTTATTTACACATAATGTACTATATATGACCTTGGATACATCTTTATTTACAAATAATGTACTATATATGACCTTGTATTCATCTTTATTTACACATAATGTACTATATATGACCTTGTATTCATCTTTATTTACACATAATGTACTATATATGACCTTGGATACATCTTTATTTACACATAATGTACTATATATGACCTAGGATACATCTTTATTTACACATAATGTACTATATATGACCTTGGATACATCTTTATTTACACATAATGTACTATATATGACCTTGTATTCATCTTTATTTAAATCTCCCTATTTTAAGCATATGATGTAATTTTACTGTAATGATATATGTTGAAAAGAGTCCTGTCCTGTTAATGCTGTTTGGAATTTGTTACGCTGTATGTATGAATACCTGGAAGAATGATAGTTGTATAGTAATCTGTGCATTAAAAGACTGTTTTTACATACAAAGACCGCTCCGGTGGCCTAGTGGTTAGAGCGTTCGCCGCGGAAGCGGGAGGTCGTGGGTTCGATCCCCGGCCGAGTCATACCAAAGACTTACAAAAATGGTACTAACAGCTGCCTCGCTTGACGCTCAGCATTAAGAGGTTAGTGTTAGGACTGGTCGGCCTGGTGTCAGGATAATGTGACTGGGTGGGACATCATGCTACATGTCTGCGGCATGATGCCTCAGTGCTAGACATCACTATAAACTGCCTCACAGCAGACATCGTAGCGATATGACTGAAAAATTGTTAAAGCTACGTTAAAAATCCTAATCAAACAAACAAACAAACAAAACATACAAAGACTTCCTTTTTTCCCAGAATTTCTGATTAAAAAAAGGAAGAAAATGCTTAATTTTCCAGAGTTTTATTGCAACATATTCATATAAAGATAACAAAGTGTTTACATTGCTTCTTCCAAGAAAATAAATTATAACTAGTTTGTTGTGAGGAAACTGTTGTGGTTAATATATAATCCAGTAACAGTAATGACATTGGACTTGAATGTTTTATAATGCCCAGTCAGCCATGCAATTTTGTTTTGTAGTTTCTGTGTTGGCAGATATTTAGTATATTAATGTCTATCAGATATGTTCTTTTTTTTTCTCCAAAAAGATAATGTATAAGCATATTCACCTGTCACAAAGTCTTGTAAATTATGACAATGTAGTTACATATTTACCTATGACAAAGTCCTGTAAATTAAGACAATGTATATGCATATTTACCTGTGGCAAAGTCTTGTAAATTAGGACAATGTATATGCATATTTACCTATGGCAAAGTCTTGTAAATTAAGACAATGTATATGCTTTATTTATCTACATACAAAGTCTTGTAAATTAAGACAATACATAAGCATATTGACCTGTCACAAAGTCTTGTAAATTAAGATGATGTATATGCTTTTTTTTTTACCTATATACAAAGTCTTGAAGATTACCGTAATCCTGACTGAGCAGCATTTTCGACCAACTGAATTAGGTATTAAACTTTATAGTATATGATTCTGATACAAAATCAGATTAAAACCTTGGACATTTGCAACTTTGCTTCTTCTGCATGCTTTGTTGTATAAACATGTTTCTGGCATCAGCCATCACAACATGAGCAGCAAGAACTAGTGGCATGACATTAAACAATCCTCATATCCTACCCATAATTCCTGTGGCTTGAATGGTACAAGCATGCAGGCCTATCAATTTCAAGAATAGTGGTCAGATCACTGGTATTAATATGAAAATTAGTTTCTGTTTTCAATTATATACCTTTACGAAAGTGTTATGATGGCTTGCATTCTGACTATGACAGAAGCCTTTTGATTGTGGTGTTAAAATGAAGGTCACTGTGACTGAATTTTTGTGTGCATAATTTGTTTCATATCTTGTTCAGAGTTTGTAGAGGGTTTCTCTTTAGGCATGGAATAAGGACTATTAATCTTTCAGGTTTCAAAAAAATAAAGGTCATGGTCATTGTGAATCAAGGAAAAATGGGTTTTGCATTTTCATTGCTTTTACTAGCTTTGTGGATAGATTGCACATGTGACATTATAGACACCACTGGGTTTTGGAGCATACAGGTCAAAGGTTACAGTCATGGTAACTGAGTCTAATAAGACAATAATGGTTTCCGCAAGATGAGTTTGAGACAGCTTACCTTGACAAAGATCAACATCATTCAGACCAAAGATGTGCCCAACTAGTGGGAGGAAATTTAGACAGTTGATGTCATGTCCACAGTATACTTACTAAAATATGTATTTATGTTTTTAATTTTTATTTGCAGGTGAGGTCATGTATGTTGAAAAGCAGTCACACCCACAGTCACCTCCTCCTTCGTACCAGGCTTCTAACTGCACCCGTAGGGGAGGATGACAATAATGGATGCCATTTATATGGCAACTGTTGTCACTTAGCTACCCAATGGCAATATTTCAACTTGCTACAATCATTTCTTACCAGAAGTAGTGTTTTATCTTCATTTTAAATCGATTTATGGGGTGGAAATTGCTAGTGGACTTGGTGAACTTAAGAAATGTTTGAAAAAAAGAGGGAGAGAAATTTTAGGTTGTATAAAAGTTTACATTTATACATTTTTTAAGCACAGAAAAAATCGGACTCAATTCCACTGATTTTTGTAAGTGTATTTAAATGTTGATGGTCGGTGTTACAAATTTTGACCATTGTTTGCTTATTCTTATTCATTTCTTCCTAAATGCACAATGAGAGATAAAATGATACCATCTGAAATTAAATATACCTTTAAATTATTTTGGGATTTAGTCAATGAATCAAAACATTCCGAATGAAAGCTAATGTATTCTACAATTATATTTCATCTTGCAGGTTATGGCTTTTTCCATCTTACAATGTAAAGTTAAAATCATGGTTGCTGTTTTTATTTTTACCTCAGCATAATTGTTTTGTATCAGAAGAAAGAATCTTGTATGATGTCATTATTCTAAACTACCATGTGTAAGGAGATAATGACTGATTCTAGAGTTTCTAGCTTTTGTTATAGAATAATTATAGAATAATTAGGATAGTTTGTATGTGGAGTTGTATTTTTATGTAATATAAACAGTTATTTATAATAAAAAACGTAATAAGAAACCTTTCTTGTGTTTTATTGATTTCTTTTGCCTTACATGTTTTCCTATCTTTATTTAAAGTGTACACGCCTACACAGTGATTCAACACTAATCTTATGTAACAGCCATATGGCAAATACATACATGTGATAGTTTTTTTTGTTTATATATATATATAAATTGTATGTATTATGAAAGTAAGAAAATACCACTTAGCTCAAATTTCATGCTCAGGGGAGGACACATGACATTTAGAGTTGGATTCATAAATATCGTTGGGGTTAGGGTTGTTCCTGCATTTTAATAATTTTCATGATTTAGCTTAAACCATGTAACTGCAAAGGATCCAGATTAGGTGTGTGCACTGAACTTGCCCTTCCGCCTATACGTTGCAGATCTTTTTTTTTATTTTTATTTTTAACGCCATTTTTTCAGCACAATATAGGCTATACATGGCGGACAGTATTATTGGTGGAGGAAGAACCCGGAAAACCCCGGGAAAGAACCACCGACCCACGAGATGCTACTGGCAAGCTTTCTCACACAACTACATTAGCCGAATCTTAGTCTCTAACCCACGCAGACAGAGATGAAATGGCAGTGATCCGTAACGGACAGCGCTTTAGACCACTCGGCCACTCGGGGCCCCCGTCGCAGATCAACCCCTGATATTAGGACCCATCAATAGCCTTGGTATACAGTACATTTTTTTTTTTACTGTCGAAATTTCAGTGAATAATAAATGTAATGGTGAAAATATTTGTTGATATTTTCGCAATCATTCTGTCAAGGAAATTACAAAGTTATTTTTTTCCATAAATACATTGTTTTTCCATAAATACATTGTTCAAAGGAATTTTGAATAATTTAAGAGACCCGCAACCAATGAGAGATTCTGCTTCATAAAAATAGGGAGCGATCATGGGAAAGCACAAGGTATTGTCGCAATTACTTGGAATATGTTTATTAATGTAAATTGATAATTATTTTATATTTAATGTGTTCGTCTTAAATTCGTAAATCAAATTTCCCTGGGTTTAGAAGTGTTTGTATGCATTGTCTCGAATGTTACGTGACTCGTGTAATATATGAATGTGTTCGAATTAATTCGTTGATATGTAAATAGAAATCATGTATTGTAAAAATTTCATTCTTTATTCTAATACAAATTGTGAAAATTAATTTATCTGTCTTAAATGTATTCTCTCTCTCTCTCTCTCTCTCTCTCTCTCTCTCTCTCTCTCTCTCGTTACAGGTAGCGTTAAATATACAGTTTGTAGTGGCTGGCCAATACACACTTACGTTACTCACCGCCTCCAAATTTATTATATTTACTGTTTAAAATGCAGAAAAGTAAAGTCACACGAATAAAAAATATTACACATTTATATGCGGTGTTAAATACATTGGTTAAACGAATGGCTAGAGAATACATTTTTAAGATAACGTTTATGTGTATACCGATTTTAGATATAAAAGGACAAGGCGATGCAAAACTTACAAAATCACATATATATTCATCTTCGTTAGCCAAGGTTCCGATATATTAACCCTTTCTTAGCCGTTTAGTTTTGAGCAGATATGTTTGTGTTTCTGTTCTGTGGATTTCATTGGATACAGTGGCAAGGAACCGCATCCAATTAAAATTAAGTTGTTCAAATTTTAATAATGTTCATACATGATCAAGACAAGGGAAATCAACAACTTGAATGGACGCATTCAAAAGCAATTTTCCACTGCCGATCCGTGTTTGTATAAATACCATTCACTCAAATACACCTATAATGGCTTCTCTCTGGTAGGTAGTCATACTTTCAATGGTAAACTTACAAATTATATTGTTTAAGTCAGTTGCCGCCACCATTTTTCAGCAGATGTACAATGTACCGCTGTTACACGTTATTGGTTAGTTGGCATTACTTTTCTAGGGAGGCTACTCATGTAATCCAATAAATGTCGTAAGGAAAAAGCACTAAAATATCTGCTCGATCCGCCAAGATAGAAACATAGTTAATATATCGGAAGTTTGGCTAGTGAAGATGACATACTTGCTTCTTGTTAATACATCGGAAGTACATATTAAAAGTCCGATGCCGCCATGCAAAGAATTGTATGTGCCAAATCATCTGCATAATACTGAATCTTGAAAGATAGGTTATAATTTAAATATTTTTGTTTCGCATGTGTACAAATTAATCAGATGTTAATAGTCGACATCAGTGGGTCAACCGATTTCTGTTGAAAACTGCTCAAAAGATTTGATGATATCACTTTTGTAAATACCCGAAGCAAACACCATGCTATGTCAGATACGGTAGGTGATCCTTATGTGTTACGGGTTTTTCATTGTACGTTTGATATAATGCGGTACTTGACATAACATTTACGAGTATTTTTTCTTTGAAAGCATAACTGACGAACAATATATTTTTTTTTACAAGTCGGTATCGTATGCTTACCAATTAATATGGAAATGACAACAGATAGGTTTGCCCTTCAAAGTAATCTAGTACCCCATATGATCAAAATATGCGACTGAGTCTTCTTTTTATCTTTCTTGATCCACTTAAACAATAGCGAACCTGTCTCTCTTCATTCCCTCCATAATCAATCAGTGCTCCACGTGCAAATGTTGTTATTAAATTAGTCACTAACTGAATTTGTCAAGTATATCACATCACTTCTTTTAGAGCACTCTCGTAAATGAACGGAATTACAAGCGACTTCTTTGACGGAATTATGGGGTTGCATATCTGAATTCTAAACTTAATAGTTACACGAAAATAAATTCCGTAAAATAAAACCTAATCACAACATGTATCAGTCACTGGGCTCTAAACAGTACATAATGAAGCGGAGCTATAAAAAAAACCACGATAATGAAACGCACATATAGGCTATGAAACCAAAATTATCACAGATACATATTTTACCAAATTTATGCAAAGTTACAATTACAAAATAGCATATACTTGTATTAGACAGGATATCTAATCAATCTTGGCTCGGTAAACCTAAAATCCAGAAACCTAAAATCCAGAGGAATTTCGATTGTGAGAGGTTTTAGTGTACAGTGAATATTTCTTTTATTAAGCCACCCTAGATTAATGAATGACTTGTGTAAAGTACTCAGTAAAATTTATTAAGTTATATAAACTTTTCTGTAACTCAATTTATTGTCAAACTTGTTACTATGTGTTTCTAGTTGTTGTTGTTATCATTATTATTATTATTTTTATTATCGTCATTTTTATTATTATTGTTAGTAGTAGTTGATATTGTTAGCGTTGTTGCGCTAATCGTATTATTTTGCAAGCTGCGGATCAGTACATCTTTACTTTATTAAGAGAGGTAACCAATATTGACTTTATAATTATAAAATCGGAGTATTTGTTCTTTTGTTCTTAACGGATAAAAAATGAGCGCACAGGATTAAAATTATATCCTTTAAACTGTCATAGCTTTCGAGGGATTCGCCAATTCCAATTCAGTGCCGGATTAAACCCTTTGGAGGCCCTTAGACAGTCGAAATCTTCCCAAACCCCTCGCAAATTGGCTCCTATCAATATTACTTTGATCAGTTGTCGCGGGGCCTGTAAAAGATTTTGGGGCCCATAAGAAAGTGCTACCCTGCCTATTTGGGTCTCGTATTTTGACACCTAATTTTTAAGGTAGAAGGCATGAGACTAATTATCACAATCCAACATTTTTAAATTCACACATAAGCTAAATCTGTAATGTGGTTTAAATTTACTTTGAGTTAGGCATGAAAATGGGTTGACTTGGTGCTGACTGCCTGTCACAGTTAAAATAGCATTGGAGATAAAATGCGTAACTTTGGCTTCAAATGGGCAGACGACTTGGCTTATGTATTTACATGTGTCTGCTACAGAGGTAAATATCTAAAAATCTAGATGGTTGAGGGGTGATGAAAAGTATGCTGTTTTGTTACAGTTCTAGTGAACGTTATACATGCATAAGGCACATAATGATACTTGTAGCTGTCGTGCCTGGGTAAAATTTTCAAAATAGCTCTTTCCTGTCCAAGAATCATTTAAAAAAGAGGGGTTGGTGGCAGTGTTTTTTCAGTATAAAAGCCACTAGTTGCATAAAGAATAAACCTTAATACCTCAGTCAGAATCTTACAAGCATCCTTTCCACAAAAAACCATTAGTATTTATTTGTTTAATGTAATATTATTATCAGTTTTCTGTGATATGTCATCGTCAGATAAAAAAATCACCCCATCCCCCTTTGCCCAGTGAGTTAAGAACCCATGTAAATTTTTCAGTCTTGTCAAATGTGGTTCGATGTGCCATAAATCATTTCCGTATTACATCCATGTATTAAATCTGACATTGTAAGGTATTCCAAACATGCACTTCCTAAAAATTTGATAGTAGTAAAGCATAGTAGAAGGGAGCTAACTCAAGCACTGTCAGAGTTAACAGATATTGTTTCTCATCCATTCTTCTATGAACAACACAAGCCTTTTAAGTTTCATGCAAGGTGGCCTTAATTGAAGCATTTAACATGATTATTCAGTTTATCAATATTGTCAGTACATACTTTGTATATTTTCCTAATTTTATGATGATTACCTTAATTTAATGCGTTTACATACATATATACTTATGATGTAATGTTGCAGCACGTATATTTAATCTTATTTGCAGATATTTAAGTTATAATGACCTGTATATAAGAAGTTCATTGTTTTATTTTCTTGTAGGCCTCAAGGTGTATGGGAGTACAGTGGTTTTTTTCTTCTTGTAGGCCTCAATGTATATGGGAGTACAGTGTTTTATTTTCTTGTAGGCCTCAAGGTGTATGGGAGTACAGTGGTTTTTTTTCTTCTTGTAGGCCTCAATGTATATGGGAGTACAGTGTTTTATTTTCTTGTAGGCCTCAAGGTGTATGGGGGTACAGTGTTTTATTTTCTTGTAGGTCTCAAAATGTATGGGAGTACTGTGTTTTATTTTCTTGTAGGACTCAAGGTGTATGGGAGTACTGTGTTTTATTTTCTTGTAGGCCTCAAGGTGTATGGGAATACAGTGTTTTTTTCTTCTTGTAGGCCTCAATTTATATGGGAGTACAGTGTTTTATTTTCTTGTAGGTCTCAAAATGTATGGGAGTACAGTGTTTTATTTTCTTGTAGGTCTCAAAATGTATGGGAGTACTGTGTTTTATTTTCTTGTAGGACTCAAGGTGTATGGGAGTACAGTGTTTTATTTTCTTGTAGGTCTCAAAATGTATGGGAGTACTGTGTTTTATTTTCTTGTAGGTCTCAAGGTGCATGGGAGTACAGTTTTTATTTTCTTGTAGGTCTCAAAATGTATGGGAGTACTGTGTTTTATTTTCTTGTAGGACTAAAGGTGTATGGGAGTACAGTGTTTTATTTTCTTGTAGGTCTCAAAATGTATGGGAGTACAGTGTTTTATTTTCTTGTAGGTCTCAAAATGTATGGGAGTACAGTGTTTTATTTTCTTGTAGGTCTCAAAATGTATGGGAGTACTGTGTTTTATTTTCTTGTAGGTCTCAAGGTGTATGGGAGTACAGTTTTTATTTTCTTGTAGGTCTCAAAATGTATTGGAGTACTGTGTTTTATTTTCTTGTAGGTCTCAAAATGTATGGGAGTACTGTGTTTTATTTTCTTGTAGGACTCAAGGTGTATGGGAGTACAGTGTTTTATTTTCTTGTAAGCCTCAAGGTGTATGGGAGTACTGTGTTTTATTTTCTTGTAAGCCTCAAGGTGTATGAGAGTACTGTGTTTTATTTTCTTGTAGGCCTCAATGTGTATGGGAGTACAGTGTTTTATTTTCTTGTAGGTCTCAAAATGTATGGGAGTACAGTGTTTTATTTTCTTGTAGGACTCAAGATGTATGGAAGTACAGTGTTTTATTTTCTTGTAGGTCTCAAAATGTATGGGAGTACTGTGTTTTATTTTCTTGTAAGCCTCAAGGTGTATGGGAGTACAGTGTTTTATTTTCTTGTATGTCTCAAAATGTATATGAGTACAGTGTTTTTTTTCTTCTTGTAGGCCTCAATGTATATGGGAGTACAGTGTTTTATTTTCTTGTAGGTCTCAAAATGTATGGGAGTACAGTGTTTTATTTTCTTGTAAGCCTCAAGGTGTATGGGAGTACAGTGTTTTATTTTCTTGTAGGACTCAAGGTGTATGGGAGAACAGTGTTTAATTTTCTTGTAAGCCTCAAGGTGTATGGGAGTACAGTGTTTTATTTTCTTGTAGGACTCAAGGTGTATGGGAGTACAGTGTTTTATTTTCTTGTAGATCTCAAGGTGTATGGGAGTACAGTGTTTTATTTTCTTGTAAGCCTCAAGGTGTATGGGAGTACAGTGTTTTATTTTCTTGTAAGCCTCAAGGTGTATGGGAGTACAGTGTTTTATTTTCTTGTAAGCCTCAAGGTGTGTGGGAGTACAGTGTTTTATTTTCTTGTAGGCCTCAAGGTGTATGGGAGTACAGTGTTTTATTTTCTTGTAGGCCTCAATGTGTATGGGAGTACAGTGTTTTATTTTCTTGTATGCCTCAATGTGTATGGGAGTACTGTGTTTTATTTTCTTGTAAGCCTCAAGGTGTATGGGAGTACAGTGTTTTATTTTCTTGTAAGCCTCAAGGTGTATGGGAGTACAGTGTTTTATTTTCTTGTAGACCTCAAGGTGTATGGGAGTACAGTGTTTTATTTTCTTGTAAGCCTCAAGGTGTATGGGAGTACAGTGTTTTATTTTCTTGTAAGCCTCAAGGTGTATGGGAGTACTGTGTTTTATTTTCTTGTAAGCCTCAAGGTGTATGAGAGTACTGTGTTTTATTTTCTTGTAGGTCTCAATGTGTATGGGAGTACAGTGTTTTATTTTCTTGTAGGTCTCAAGGTGTATGGGAGTACAGTTTTTATTTTCTTGTAGGTCTCAAAATGTATGGGAGTACTGTGTTTTATTTTCTTGTAGGTCTCAAAATGTATGGGAGTACTGTGTTTTATTTTCTTGTAGGACTCAAGGTGTATGGGAGTACAGTGTTTTATTTTCTTGTAGGTCTCAAAATGTATGGGGGTACAGTGTTTTATTTTCTTGTAGGTCTCAAAATGTATGGGAGTACAGTGTTTTATTTTCTTGTAGGTCTCAAAATGTATGGGAGTACAGTGTTTTATTTTCTTGTAAGCCTCAAGGTGTATGGGAGTACAGTGTTTTATTTTCTTGTAGGACTCAAGGTGTATGGGAGAACAGTGTTTAATTTTCTTGTAAGCCTCAAGGTGTATGGGAGTACAGTGTTTTATTTTCTTGTAGGACTCAAGGTGTATGGGAGTACAGTGTTTTATTTTCTTGTAGGTCTCAAGGTGTATGGGAGTACAGTGTTTTATTTTCTTGTAAGCCTCAAGGTGTATGGGAGTACAGTGTTTTATTTTCTTGTAAGCCTCAAGGTGTATGGGAGTACAGTGTTTTATTTTCTTGTAAGCCTCAAGGTGTATGGGAGTACAGTGTTTTATTTTCTTGTAGGCCTCAAGGTGTATGGGAGTACAGTGTTTTATTTTCTTGTAGGCCTCAATGTGTATGGGAGTACAGTGTTTTATTTTCTTGTAGGCCTCAATGTGTATGGGAGTACTGTGTTTTATTTTCTTGTAAGCCTCAAGGTGTATGGGAGTACAGTGTTTTATTTTCTTGTAAGCCTCAAGGTGTATGGGAGTACAGTGTTTTATTTTCTTGTAGACCTCAAGGTGTATGGGAGTACAGTGTTTTATTTTCTTGTAAGCCTCAAGGTGTATGGGAGTACAGTGTTTTATTTTCTTGTAAGCCTCAAGGTGTATGGGAGTACTGTGTTTTATTTTCTTGTAAGCCTCAAGGTGTATGAGAGTACTGTGTTTTATTTTCTTGTAGGCCTCAATGTGTATGGGAGTACAGTGTTTTATTTTCTTGTCGGCCTCGAGGTGTAGTTGAGTATACCTGTCAACGTGATATTGCTGGCCAAGACAATGTCAAAGATTTCCTTGGCAGTCCACCGCACCAATTGTTGTGGACCTTTCACAGGAACAGATCCGCCTTATTGCAGTTCTTGGTGAGTTATGTGAAATGTATGTCCCTTTTTACATTGTGTTTTTTCTCCTCCCCTTTTTAACTTTGCATGATTTTCTCTTTGATTTGGATTTGATTCTGTGCAGGATATAATGACTAGCAAAATTAATGTCTTTCAATAGCAACAGCTTTAGAAACAATAGGCGCTGGCCAATGTGAAAATTATGAAAAGGTGACCTTGTTAGTGTTCTTAAAATACATTATCCATACATATTATCTTATCAACGGTTGGTATGAATCTGGGTATATAATTACATTGTTTTTATGTTTCCAAATGATTTGGTTAAGTTTGCATACATTTTATGTTACCTGATGTGTTGCCTCCCTTACAATCTACCTCAATTTTTTCTATTCTAGTATAGATTTGACCTTGTTCTTGAAATCAGTGAGAAAGTTCTGGTCAGTTTATATATGCTGTGCATTGTTCATATTTTGTTAAGCACTTAGCATTCACATTTTGTAGTTATTTTACAAGAGAATGAGCTTGACGTTTGCATCTATTGTTCTCTACATTTTGAGATTTCATCAATAATACTACTTTTGCTGCAAGATGTCACTGATATCTCCAGGCACTAACACAACAGGACATATTAGCTATGAAAAATTATGACATTGACTTGTTACAAGGAAATTTAAGTGTGGAAAGTAAAGCTGTTGCTTTATATCATAGATCTTGATCATTAATGACTGCCATACAAGACCGTAAACAGACAATTGTGAATTTTACACATGCTGAGGTTGCATTGTACTCAGAATTGCCCAAAGTGTTTTTAAAACTGAGAAGCACTTCCCCTAATCCGACTGTCATATAAATTCTTAAGGTCTCATTGGATAGCTTTGTCTTTTTAACAGCTCCCTAATTTTTAATGTAGAAAGCATGAGCCTAATTATCACAATCCTGGCATTTTTAAATTCACACAAAAGCTAAATCTGCAATGTGGTTTAGATTTACTTTGAGTTAGGCATGAAAATGGGTTGACTTGGTGCTGACTGCCTGTCACAGTTAAAATAGCATTGGAGATAAAATGCGTAACTTGGGCTGCAAATAAGCAGCCAACTTGGCTTAAGTGTTTACATGTAACTGCTACAGAGGTAAATATCTAAAACTCTAGATGGTTGAGGGGTGATGAAAAGTATGCTAATTTGTTACAGTACTAGTGAACTCTATTCATGCATAAGACACTAACTGATGCTTTAAGCTGTCTTGTCACAGGAAAATAAAATATTCTAAATAGCTCTTTCCTGTAAAAAACGAATGTAAAAATGAGGGGTTGGTGTCAGTGTTGGTTCAGTATAAAATCCACCATAAAGAATTAATCTTAATAACTCAGTCAGAATCTTACAAAGCATCCTTTCAACAAAAATTATTAGTTAGCTTTTATTTGTATCTTTAATCTAATGTTATCATATTTTGCAATAGGGTATCATCGGATGAAAATTTGTCCCCCCCCCCAAAAAAAAAAATGTCTAGTGAGACCTTATGGTCCCATGTAATATTTTTCAGTCTCTTCAAATCTAATTAGCGTGCCACAAATCATTTCCTTATTACCTCCATATCTTGAATCAGACATAGAAAGTATTCCAAACATGCACTTCATATAGATTTGATAGTAGAAAAATCATAGCAGAAAAAGGGAGCTAACTCATCACTGTCAGAGTTAACATGTATTGTTTCTCATCCATTCTTCTAATGAACAGCAACGTTTTGACTTCTGATCGTGTGTTTGGGCAGCCTCAGAAGTAAATATTCCTTTTGTGACAGGGTTTAAGAATTGTTAAAAATCAGCCCTTGTTCACCACAAGATTTCTGGAGAACATATTATAAACCAAGACATTCTTTCACAACAAAGAAATCAGTAAATTTGCAGAGACAAATGTTTTAATTGGATTACAAAGTCAGGAGGTCATTGTACAGGGCCGGACCTGCTATAGGGGCCCAGGGGGCCCGGCCCCCCCCCTTTAAAAAAAACCCTATTCACAGCTTTTGATAAAAGGTTCAGATAGCACCAGATTGCACCATTTTGCATCCTTGAAAAAAAAAATCCGGGGGGGTGGGGGTGGGGGGGGGGGGCATGCCCCCGGACCCTCCTAGAAGGCTCGGCTCTTCGCGCCTTCGCTTAACCCAATAACAAGTTTGCCCCCCCCCCCCTGAAAAACTTAGGTTCGGCCCTGTTGTAGATTCTGTTGGTTTTTAACACTGCTACAAATAAAAGAAAGATACACAAGTTCAAGTGTAACTTAATAAAAAGATGAATCATTTGCCTCTTTGATTTTTGGATAAATCAGTTATGGGACGAAGTACAATGAAACTAGAACACATTTTAGTACATGTATTAAATTAACTGCCATATGGTTAAACATATTTATTTGGCTTTTTGTATTAGCTTATATGTATTGTGTTGGTCTATAATATTGCTACAAAAAGATTATTAGGAGACTGTTAAAAGTACGACTTTAAACTAAAAGAACAATGAACTAATAAAATTATTCTTTGAATGGACAATGCATTTGTGTGTTAATTGTGCGTGTTGGTTTATTTGTATTTTGAGAGAGAGAGAGAGAGAGAGAGAGAGAGAGAGAGAGAGAGAGAGAGAGAGAGAGAGAGAGAATGCTGTGCAAATTGCAATATCTTATTTCAAGCTGACAAACATTGTCAGTACATTTTTGACTCCCATGTTTTTTTTATTTTACCCGAAGTTCTGACGCCAATTTTTTTTAAAAAGCCCTCAGTTTTATACCTTTGGGGATACACTGCAAAAATGAATGTAAAATAGAGGGGTTGGTGGCAGTGTTGGTTCAGTATAAAAGTCACTACCTGCATAAGGAATTAACCTTAATACCTCAGTCAGAATCTTACAGGCTTCCTATCAGCAGAAGTCATTAGTTAATTTATATTTGAATTTTTAATATAATGTTATTATCATTTTTCTACAATAGGTCATCGTCGGATAAACATTTGCCCATAAAACTGTCCAGTGAGACCTTGGTAATTCGGCACTGCGCCAGTTGGGTTCTTCTTACTATAGGTTACATCCCATAGACCCAATGCATACATACGTAGGCTCCCCCCACCCAATCTATAGAAGGTATTTCTGGATCCACCTCTAACATAAGTAGGAGAAGATATTGCAATCCAAAAGCAAATAAATTAAAAACTCACATATGTATGTATGTATGTATGTATGTATGTATGTATGTATGTATGTATGTATGTATGTATGTATGTATGTATGTATGTATGCATTGTTATTGTTGTTATATCTAAAACTCAAACAAAGTGCAAAACAGTTAAAAGTCATTTTGAAGCAGTGTTTCCCTTTACCTTCATTTGCACTTCAGAGACCACCATATTTTTTATTTGACCCCAAGTTTTGATACCAAAGTTTGTTTTTTTACTTTGTCTGACCCCCAGTTTTGACGCTAAGGATATTTTTACTCTCAGTCTTGCACCCTGAGGATACACTGTTTTGAAGGAAAAGACGCGAGTAGTCATTGTATTTGGACCGTATGCAATAGTGGGCGCTGATGTGGTTCTTTTTAGATGGAGAGGCGGGGATTTAGAAACTAACCCCAAAACAATTTGTCTTAGTAGCAGTAAATTAAATATTTTGTATCTATTTGCAGTTAATATTATGTAAAATATAGGTAATATTAACATAATAAAGCCATTACAGCAAATAGCTTTTGCTGTGTACCGTTGATTTATATGGCAAAAATAAAATGTGTTATGAACCCAGTTTACGGTTGACATTAAAAAAATGTCACCGTCAAAGTATAGGTAATGTTTCATTAGATTGTTCAATATTACATTTCTTATTTGTCATCAGTATTTTCAAGTCCCTCCTTTGTCTTCTTCGAGATATGAGATACATATTTACTTGACACTTGAAGTTATTCCTTTTGTTATGAATTGTACATATTTACCTACCTTCCATTCATCTGGACTCGTGTAGGCACTGATAACACTGGAAAGATTCCATCTTATTCGGTGCACGCACATTCTTTGGATTGAGCTCAAGTTTACTTTGAAATCTCGTATGAAAGACTGAATTTACAATTGCAAATTTGATTTACAATGGCTTGCCATGAAACGTCTATTAATGATTACAAATTATTTTAGGGTACAAGTTATATTTCAATATATATTTATTCAGGATGGAGAAATTGCAAAATACTATTTTTGGGTAATATTTGTTGTGGGTTTTTTTTGCACATAGACGCTTTTACTCCCGTATGCCATTATGGCGTACACACCATAAAACAGATTCATAGTGATTGAGTAGTTGTTACTCCGTTCTTAAGAGAATTGTGTTGCTCTGAGAGAGAGAGAGAGAGAGAGAGAGAGAGAGAGAGAGAGAGAGAGAGAGAGAGAGAGAGGGGGGTGGTGGTTAAGGCAGCCTTAGCAGACTGAGATTACAAATAAGTTCTTTAACTGTCACCTCCAGTTTAAAGCAAAAATAACATTACAAGATGAGCGTTCTAGCAGAGGTCAAAGTAAATAGTATTGCAAACCGCATCTCTAGGGATTTAAAAGATTGGAACATTTCCGACAAAGAGTTCTGCTTAGCCTTGGATGCATGTGCTGTAAAATTGATGTAGCCTATATATGAAATTTACCAAACCCGTCAAGTTTGCTCATTCCACCACCCCACCCAACCCCCGAAAAATTGAAATGACAACCCTGTTCTTAAAGGATTAACTCTTTTGGAGCACTATTATTGAAATTGATTATTAGGTGTGGAATTGAAAACACATGTTTCAAACATATGAAGATTAAAACAAACAGAACATAGGGTTTTCTATACACTGAAGCTTGCATCAATGAATGGTCTTTATCGATAAAAATAGGTTTAATAATGACATTCTAAAATTGTAATTCCTTGAGTTTTTAAAATCATGGTGTTTCCATAGTTTCAGACCCGGTCCTAGGGTGTACGTGACCCAAAGCAGCAAGCGATCAGCGCGAGGCCCCAAGCAAAACCAAAAAATAAAAAGCAAAACAAAAACAAAAAAAAAATTAAATTGCGGAGCCTAGATAGGTTTACTTTGAATTCAGCTCTGTAAGTCATATAACGGACTCCTCCATTAGCAATAACCTCCATTAGCAATAACCTGCGTACGATAGTGACTCGACGTTTATCAAAGAGCATTGGGCTGCATGAAATTAAGCGTGCAGTCAAGTCGCTGTCTTGACATGGAGCATGTATTCCAATGACTAAGATAGGTACTCATTTTACGTGATAATTAATGCAAGGCAGCTAAATGGAGTCTGGAGCCACTCTGTTTGAATATAAACACTCCTGACCGGAGTATTATACCTGGGGATGGAAGGCTGGGGCGCCCGAGACCGAAGACGCTTACAAATGCATACCCATCAAAATGTTAGATAAATCGAAGAGCCCCATTTCAAAAACGTAACTTTTGAAATAATTTTCTTATCAAAACCTGTTTTGATTATTTCACTGGAAAACACATCCACAGAGGTGGGAGGGGGAGAGCAACACATACATTTGAAAGTCGTTATACATTTTTGGTTTAAGCGGACACCTCGACGGTTATTAGCTTATATAACTAAGAACTTGAAAGTGATCCGCATATAGACTGGAACATACTATTTTGGGTAATGGTCGTGTAAATATACATATCCATATAGTAAAAAATAAGAGTGGTCTCGGCAAGCATTTAGAGCAAGGGTCTCAAGCACGCTGCCCGCCAACCGTGTCATGTGGCCCACAAAATGATTGGCGTCACAAGGTGTCATGAGAGATAACTAAGGTGGTGCGGGGGGCCTTGAGTGACCGAGTGGTCTAAAGCGCTTTCTGTTACGGATCACTGCCGACTCACCGCTGTCTGCGTGGGTTCGAGTCTAAGATTCGACTAATGAAGTTATGTGAGAAAGCTTCTCGTGGGTCGGTAGTTCTTTCCGGGGTGTGGTGGGTCCCGGGCTCTTCCTCCACCAGTAATACTGGCCGCCATGTATAGCCTATCGTGTGATGGAAAATGGCGTTAAACCCTTAAAAAAAAGGTGGTACGGCCCTTGGGACATCGAAATTGTTCCCATGCGGCCGTCAGGGTGGGTTGAGTTTGAGACTCCTGATTTAGAGAATTTCGCCATAACATGTGAAGATCTCGAAAGGGAAAGTCCACTGGGCAAAACGCTTTCATGCAACCTGAACCAGACTTAAAAAAACATATGCTGGGTAGAACAATATTTGGTCACAAATTGCCAGAAAAGATCTCAAGAGATTTATCAGCGTAAAGTCCAGATATATGCCTGTAACCAAAAAAAAAGACCTTGGCAAGATATTAGCAGTAGTCTAACAGAACCCTGGCCAGATATTGGCCCGAATCCAACAACACCCAGGACTGATATTGGCACGAGTCCAACCAGATTATGTGAATTGTCTATTATGCTGAGTTTTTTAGAGGAATCCTGTCGGCACAGTTTTAAAAGCAAGACGCCACCCAGATGCATAGTTGCTGCAAAGTTGGAATCACTTTACTTATCACTTACATTACTTTAGTCACGTGTGCATTTGGGGGTGGGTTGTGTTTATTTTTTATCACCAGCAGACATAATAATGGTCATCTAAATGAGCACCTATTTTATTTATTTCATTGTGATATAGGCTTCTCCATGCGGGATAATGTATTACCGTCGTACCCTGCGTCAGTAGCTTATTAGATTTTAAATTTCTCACAAAACTCGGTGCAATTTTTCATAAAGAGACACTGTTGTTGCTAGATGGTTCTTTATTGTTCCCGTATGAATGCCATCCATTTTTGGGGGCACTATTAGAATGCTGGCCATTCATTGGCAGGGCCATACCTCGGGTTAAACACTTCTTTTAGCCAACATATTGTCATGGGGCAAGGAAGAAATAGAATCGCCCACTCACAAAAATTGGATTTCCAGTCTATTTGACGAGATAAATCACATCCTCTTTCCCTTTATTGTCATCTGAAACACACGCCATCCCCGTATTCTACAGACAAGTTGAGGACAAAACTCATATTTCAATCATATCCGGAAATGTTGATATTCTGCAACCAGAGGTGGGATGAAGTTAGAATATTTTGGGCCGATAAGAGTAATTGAACGTTCATAAATAGAGTATACATAGGACTGCCCGGCACGTCTAATAAGCGATTGCTGAATGCGTAACGCGTACCTGATTTAAATTATTATTTGTTTGGTGCACTATTGAAAATATATTAGCCTATTGAAGAAACTGACGGTACTTGACGGTACTTGACCACGGAGACAATAATGTAAAGACCAGTGTACACGGTCTAAAATAGAAACGTCCGATAGGAACTTCCGTCCGTTCTTATCAGTTTCAGTCACGCCTACAAGGATATCATTACGATGTATGTATGTATGTATGTATGTATGTATGTATGTATGTATGTATGTATGTATGTATGTATGTATGTATGTATGTATGTATGCACGTACCGCAAAGACAAACATACACGTACCGCAAAGACAATTATATGTATGGCCAATGACAATCGCAATATTTAAAAAAAAAGAAATAGTAAGTCCACCAAGCAGTGCTATGTATATTGTAAATAATCTTAACCGAGGCCAAAAGTCGTCTCACGTTTGTCAAGTTGACGATGAGATTTTAATTTTTTATTCAATACCACCTCCCTCGTTTATCCAAAGCAAAACCTGTTTAAATCAGCTAGGGGCGGAGCTGTTTAAGCCGGTACCTATTACAAGTAACATAGAAGCAATTCATGTACCTGAAAAAAGTTATTATACAAAAGACTTCATTGATAAAGCGCTGAGTAGGGTCAGATGAATACTCCAGAATATTGGAAGGTTCTGAAGAAGAGTTGAACTATTACTACAAAAGAATAGGCGTGGAAGTCGTCAGTGGGCGCTTTACGGTGTGGATGATTAATTTTTAAACACAAAGAAATTTGAACAATATAACTGGTTTGACAATCGTAGCGCAAGATACAAATAATAGACATTTTAATTTTATCTAACTATTCTCACGACATACTTCGCAATACTTCTCAGGACTGGTGGCGCATTCTGTTCCTGGCACAAAACTGAACTGGATGAATTGGAAGATAATAAATCCGATGTTTATTGGAGATTTATAGGCATTTCGTTACCCATTGTTATCATCAATTGCTCGAGACAGTTGCCTTTAGCTGGGATTTTCACTGCCAGGACCAAAAGAAAGATATCGATACAAATCATGGCCCGAAACAGTTTTTAAAGTTGATCATTCGCAATCATTATGGAGTGCTTCGAAAATGTAAAGGTGACCTGTTCAAGAAGAATATAAGTGATATGAAAAAATATTTCTAATTTACTGCAATTGAAAATTTATATAGTTAGCAGCAACAATAGGAATTATCTTCTGTATCAAATTATACATGAATGTTAACATTAAAATGCTGTAAAAATCGTGGTAATATACACTACTATCAAACTTACTGCAATTATTGAAATCGAGACTGGAGTAAGATAAAACTGTACATTTCCATACCCTTATTGAAATCGAGACTGGAGTAAGATAAAACTGTACATTTCCATACCCTTATTGAAATCGAGACTGGAGTAAGATAAAACTGTACATTTCCATACCCTTATTGAAATCGAGACTGGAGTAAGATAAAACTGTACATTTCCATACCATTCCCGTAAGGACCTGCTTATTGCTTAATATCATTTCGCCGTCTATCTTGTCCCAGTTATCAATTTTGATAGAGCAGGCAACATAAAAAAGTTCGAAAAATGAATTTCATAATAAGTAATCCTATGGACGCAAGTCAATACCATTCGCACTTTCACCTGAGCCCTGATCTCGCGGGATTTCACGATGACAGGGACCATAAGAGGAGTCATTCGGGTAGCAGTTTCCACCCTTCCATACACCCGCCAGAGGCTCCTCCCCAGGAGGAAGAGATTAAATTGTTGGAACGAGAACCCGATGGGTCAGTTTGTAAATTCGATGGAATTAGTGAAGGACAAAGTACATACGACAGTGTTCTCTCAGAGTGTACACGGACGGTCATCAATATCAGCGGACTGAGGTTTGAGACTCAGCTCAAAACACTGAACAGACTTCCCAGCACTCTCTTGGGCAGTGAGGAAAAACGGAAGAAGTACTGGGATCCAGTAAGGAAGGAGTATTTCTTTGACAGACATAGACCCTCTTTTCCAGCGATTCTCTACTATTATCAAAGTGGCGGCAGGTTGAAAAGGCCGCTGGAAGTTCCATTGGACATTTTCTTGGAAGAGCTAGAGTTTTATGAATTGGGGCGTGCTACGATCGACATGTACAAGGAAAGCGAGGGAATGATTTTTCAGGAACAACCGTGGGACATGCCAGACAGTTCCTTGAAGAAACTGTGGATTTTGTTTGAGCACCCGAATAGCTCTATTCCAGCTCGAATCCTCGGCGTCGTTTCGGTTATTTTGATCATGCTGTCGGTTGTTGTTTTTTGTTTAGAGACTCTCCCCGTGTTCAGACATTCTTGTTTATTCACTGAAAAGCAAAATGATACGGAAGAAACAGAAATGTTTAGTTACGTGGATTACACAAACTGGATGTTCATATGCGAGTCCGTATGTATAACTTGGTTTGTAGTAGAGTTTGTGGTTCGAATGATAAGTTGCCCGTCTAAAATAATCTTCTGGAAATCCATTATAAATTGGATCGATTTGGCGGCCATTGTGCCATTTTTCGTAATTTTATGCATGTCGCTAGCTAGCCAGACATGTTTGGCATCCAGAAGGAGTGGTTTGCTGCAGGTCGTGCGCGTGTTGAGAGTAGTTCGGATTTTTAAGCTTGCAAAGCACTCTCAGGGTCTGAAAATTTTAGGAAAAACATTACAACTTAGTATAAGTGAATTAAACACGTTTCTGATCTTCTTTGCAATCGGGGTTGTAATTTTCTCGACTATGGTATATTATGCGGAGAAAGGGGAAAGTCAGTCATTTTTCACCAGTATACCAGATGCTTTCTGGTGGGCTGTAATTACCATGACAACGGTCGGCTACGGAGATGTATATCCGGTGGGAATAGCGGGGAAATTGGTCGGAGGATTTTGTGCTTTATCGGGTCTCTTGGCCATATCACTGCCCGTGCCAGTAATTGTTACGAATTTCAATAATATATACAAAAATACCACTGGTAGGGGAAGGGAAACATAATGCAGTAAACAGGAAATTCTGTGCTGTTAACATCTCGTGGTTGTAAAAAATATGGAAATGTGCGTCTTTCACTTTTGAGATTTTGACATGATTGACTTTGTTGACTCCTAATTATTTTAATTACATTTGGTCTACTGTTGAATAGGCTATGAATAATGCGAAAACCACAAACGCAAAATGTTATAATTAACGAGATTTTTTAACTTCAAAAAATGGGTACAACCTCGAAATTTAGACAACATCCAAACACATTCTTGCGATGCCAGATACATGCATAAACACATGGATACAGTTACTAAAGACCTCACCGTCTTCTTCCATCACATACTTGTTAATTGTTTTGAAACGTACTATATCGATTTTACCTGTTCATTTCGATCTCATGATTTCCTGATGTTTCTTTCTTCATTTCCCATGATGCATTGCATGTATTTATATTCCATTCAGTACACCGCCATTCATGTTAAGTTAGATTTCGTTGACTCCTTTTGTGAAGAATTAACCAACATATACATGTTTTGGAGTGAGAGATAAATAACCATCTGGATCTGCTCCCACTGGAGATGAAGCGGGCGTTTACATCTGTACTTAACGAATGGAAGTTGAATGCCTTCCTTTACGATTAAGATATTCGGATCATGTCCAATCTTTATATCACGCTTTGCGAAGTGGGTGGCATATATAATTCACTTTGTCCTTCCATCTATCCGTACGTTCGTGCGTGTGTCCGTTCGTCCTCATAGTTTAGGACAATACTTCATATGTTACTTTACCCATTGAAAATACTATCGCACGTTGGTTGTATCTTGGGATGAATATTCTCTCGCACCAAAACTAGGTCACTGTGACGTACTTCCTAAAAAAAGTATTAACTAATCGTATCTGGTTAATAGTCCACATATCCTGTACCATAATACTATCAAACGTACGTCGAATGTACGTTTCTGGATAGACATATCTCGCGCACGAAGTCTGCTTTATTTTCAGCAACATCATTTGATTTTTTAAAATTTGCTTAAATGTTGTTTTGATTCAGAATGTTTGGGTTGTAACTCTTTTACACCTTGTGATATCAAGCTTTCAGAATGTGCGGGTCATATAATGAACACGTGTCATGCTCCATAACCAGTTTGTTTTGTTGTACGTATAGGATTTACAAATTAAAAATGCATACAATCATATCCATGTTCGATTGTCAACATTGTTTTTCACCTATTACTCCGTCACTTATACGGTAAACGTGTGTAGCGCACAAAAACTGGATCACTGTGGCATACTTTCCAGAATTTATTCAAAATTGCTAAAATAAACCCCATATTTTGATTTTTTGAACCTATTGCTACCAAGCACATATTGAAGGTGCATTTGAGGTTTTAGCCGTATCACATACCAAAAATTGACTGTTGTGAATTACTTTCTATCTTAGACTTAAAACTGCTAAAGATGCTAATTCGAGGAAGATAAGCCGAGATATGTTATGAACTCTTGTTTATTTTTGGAGTCAATGTTAATATAATTATCCATCTTTATATTTCTCAATTTTATTTTCACATACCAAAAATTGACTGTTGTGAATTACTTTCTATCTTAGACTTAAAACTGCTAAAGATGATAATTCGAGGAAGATAAGCCGATATATGTTATGAACTCTTGTTTATTTTTGGAGTCAATGTTAATATAATTATCCATCTTTATATTTCTCAATTTTATTTTCCCTATGCTTGATCATGAACACTAAAATCGAGAGCTTACTGAAAATACTGGATGTTCGTATTGTTGTTTTAATTTGAACTCTTACTTATCCTCCACCCCCACCCTCCTTTCAGTTGTCGGGCAACACTTTGTTTCCTTTCCATAATGATCTTATAAGTTAATCGTTACCTGGAAATGTCACTGTATTTCAGTTTATAAGTTAATCATTACCTGCATACGTCACTGTATTTCACTTTTAAATTTAGTTTTTTTTTTACACTTTCAGCAGGCCATGGTTTTACAGCTTAGTCATCAGTTTTTTCTGCAATGAATCCATTTTCGCACGTATCGTGTGAATTATTCCAATTATTATTCACAGAGAAACATTATACAATTTAATGGACGTACAAAATGTAGCATCACAGAAATGTATTCAGACCGATGCTACCTGTGTATGAAAATTTTGTTTCTGCCATGAACAGTTTAGTGCATTCGTGGTGAACAAAGTAGTGTCTCATTTTACACGATAACGTCAATCGTGTTTCGAGGTCATACTCATATTTCATAGTTGTTTTTCAACATCTGACTTGAAGAGATGGTCTTTCAACTAATTGGAGCTTGAGATAACGTAATAACAAAGGAGCATATTGCACTACAGATGTGATGCAAATTTAAGATATTGAATATTTTGTGCATCTAGAGTTTCTTTAAATGTTAAGTTGAAAAGGCAGTATGCTGATAGAAAGCTGTACTATGCAATGTAAATGTTCAAAGGACAAACTAGCAGTTGATAATGATATAGGCCTAAACGTAAGGTAGATGCCATTGTACTGTGATTGTCATTTTTATTTCATTTTTTAAAAAAAACGCTGTTCTGTCCTGAATACAGTTGATGTATATCATCTGGTAGTCCTGAAATGTGAGCCAACATAGTTTTGGCACTCAGTGGGTCATACCATTGCCTGCTGTCCTGACTTTATATCTAAGTCATTGTTAACACTGCGGAGGTTCCAGATTCCGGGCTATACGATTCCAGGTCAGTGCTCCGTAACCCACGGTATATTCTTACTGAAATCAGTGTACCCATGCGTGTTACAAAATGACAAGTAGATAAAATGTACAGTATTATATAGCAATTTACTCGTGTGTAATGCATTTAATTATTTTTTAAATAAAGGAAATATATTCTTGTTAAACAAGGCTTTTCGGCTTTTTATTGATTGATAATCGATCTTTATCCTTAATGAATACGACATTTCAGAATCAATACTAAATGTCACCAATACTATTGTATTAATTTGTCTTTGAATTAAATCTCAGGTGCTGGCACGAATTTGTGTGGGCTTTTAATTTTTTTAAAAAAATATTTGCCTGACGAAGTTGTTCAGTACTTGGACAAAAGCCAGTTACCACTTCTTAAGTCCCCATGAATTTAATGTAATCCTTTGAACGTTTTACCATGAGGCAAGCTAATGCAGAGCTTTCAATGTATTATTTCCTGTCAAGCTAAAGTCTGAATATACCTCCCCGTTTGTTTTTACCCACACCCTACCGATTTAAAAACGAAAAGCACGAATGAAATATAAGTTGCACAGAACTTAGTTCATTTGCTGATTTATAGTTTCAAACCTGATTGTGTTCTGGTAGGACACTAACACCGTTATCTTCTGTGGGTTTCATTCCAAACGAAAGTTTTCAGTGTAAACTACGGCCCTGTTTGCCAGGCGTTTCCAGTTCCTGGACAAGTACTTTTCAGCGAAGGGGTGTGTGCACTACTACACATATTTGTAGATAAAAGGAAAATACTGTGTCGTGTGCTTCCGATATTTACAATGTCGCATCAGGGAAAGGAAAACAATGACAACTTCAAATTTGCCTTTCACGTGAATATTACAAGCGGTATAATTTCTATGTACGTGTGTGAAAAGAGATTTAACTCTAAACTCGCAACATTATGGTAATTTACGGAATTATCTGGCAGTTACCGAATATGATGAAATATGTCACAATGTTGTCTGTGGAAATCATCTCGCCCAATATGTATGCAACATGGCGCCTTGTTAGCTGGAAAGTCCGTTAGGCATAAAAGGCGCAGAATATGCAAGTGTTAGGGCCACTCTGGTCATAGTCAGGTTAGACATTATAAATCAGTGAATGAATTTACTAAGTTACGTGCAGTTTTTATCACACGAAAAATTTCCGTTATTGAAATCGGTTTGTTTGTTTGATTAGGATTTTTAACGTAGCTTTAACAATTTTTCAGTCATATCGCTACGATGTCTGCAGTGAGGTAGTTTATTGTGATGTCTAGCACTGAGACATCATGCCGCAGACATGTAGCATGATGTCTCACCCAGTCACATTATCCTGACACCAGGCCGACCAGTCCTAACACTAACCTCTTAATGCTGAGCGTCAAGCGAGGCGGCTGTTAGTACCATTTTTGTAAGTCTTTGGTATGACTCGGCCAGGGATCGAACCGACGACCTCCCGCTTCCGGGTCGGACGCTCTAACTAACTAGGCCACCGGAGTGGTTATTGAAATCGGTAGGGGGAGGGGTAGAAACAAATGGCGAGGTATATCCAGACTAATTAAATTCAGATCTCGACAGTCCTACTTGTAGGTCAGATGTGCGTCAATAAGATGCATTGTTTTGTTGACCTTGTCGAATCACAACTTTCATATTGTTGAAAGTGACTTACCTCATTCGGGACACACCATTTCTTACGATAACTCTCCCTAACACAAATGCGTAACGCGTTATCGGATAGGCTAATATAAAAGGTGGACTTTGTATTCCTAAGGTCACCAAAACGTGAATTTTCATCGATGTCGCTCAGATCTCCACTTAGGACTAGAGATCTTCTTTTTAGTAATGAGCGGAAATGTTAATGGCGAGATTTCATTGCGTTATTTCCTGTTTAGAAATGAGCTGAAACTATTATAGAAATAAAGACCATTAAATAGGCAATATAAATCTGGACATTCAAATTAGGATTATTATCTACCTCTTATATCAAGGTATAAATGTCACTCTTTATTTAAGTCCTTCAAACATTTAAACAATGTACATATTTTCCCAGAACTATGAGGGGATAATTACTAGTGATTAAAATTTGAAGCTTCTTTCACATAATCAAACAAGTTTTTAAATTTATTGCGACTTTTCAAAAGCGTCAATTAACTTTGAAGGCTTATGCATTTTATAGTAAAAGAAAAAAAAAAAACAATTAAAAAAACCCCCCAAAAACCGTTTAGTCAAAAGATAGATGTTCACTGTAAAATATTAATTTTCAGATCTCCACACACACACACACACACACACACACACACACACGGTCACAGGATAAAGCTGGGTTATATAATGATATGACTACCCCCCCCCCCAAACAAACACTATGAAATTAGAAAACATAACAAATGCTGAGAATATTTAAGGTAGGAAACATTATTAGGTCTTTAGGTTTGTTCTTGCAGTCGAAAAAGCTGAGTTTTAAAAGCACTCTTGAAAGGGGTCAGTATGTCTTTGTGTCTAATTTCACTGGGTAATTCGTTCCACGTTGTTGGGCCCTGGTATACAAAAGAACGTTGTCCATATGACTTCGTTTTCATAGTGGGAATGATGAGTATACGATTGTCAGAAGAGGACCGTAAGTATCTTGCTGGTGTGTATATATGGGTGAGGCCAGACATGTATGTTGGACTGGAGTCCTGTCAGTGAAACGTAGCTCAGAGAACAAATTTTGTGTTTGATTCTGGATAGAATAGAAAGCCAGTTTAGGGTACAGAGCAGCGGCGAGGTGACTGTGATCGTGGTACTCTAAAGATGACCCGAGAAGCTGTGTTTTGAACTTTTTGTGAATGCCAAATACATGCTGGAGACGGTGCAACAATATAGCATGGTTTATTGTGTCAAATGCTGCAGACAAATCAAGGAGGGTGAAAACTGTAATCTTTCCGCTAAAGATGCGTGGTACAGGTACAAAAAATTTATTGTAAAATATATCCTATTCCATGTCTTCATTATCGAGCAACTTCTTGGTACATGGGATACATCTTGTTTTTATAATTCACCGGAGAATCGAAGAAGGAAATGTAGTTTCACCATGCATGTTTCTTTCAAGAATATAACTTTATCCAAGGCATCTTTTTGTACAAATGAGCCATGTCAAAACAAATATTACTGACGGAAGATAGTGAGGATGTAGAAATTCACGGTGAACCTGTTACGTGTTCCCAACTTAAGGATCAGAATCCGCTTTGAAAGAAATGACCATTAACATCGGATCAGACATGCTTCCAACTCCATGCACACCCATGGAGACTATGGTTGAAGCTTGCGAAGAGAGAAACCCTGAGAAAGAAAGGTAGTTGCTGTGTTTAATGGCATGATGTAATGATAATTTCTTATTATTATAGTCGATGACTTGTGGAGAGGCAATCTAAGAATCAAAGTAATGTGGATATCCTTTCTGACGCACTTTCGCTTCATGATGTTTACGTGTGTCTACGTTGCGTGTTCTTCGATCGAGAATACTTTCGATATCGTACACGTCCTGTTTTGTTTGGGTCACTCGTTGTAACTCAATGAAGTAGAAAGTTCATTTTAACACGCCGTTAATGTCTTCCGATTTATGGACAGGAGATCGCGTCCACGTACTTGTCAACTGACAAGAACAATTGGTTGTCGAGTTAGGTACATAACTTGTGTCAAAAGTGTGTGTGGTCTTTCCATTGCGAACAGTCTTTCACGCCACTTTTTCATTTTTGGACGAGACATGACGTTTCAATCAAATCAATCACTATCACTTCGTTTTCTGGGGTTACTTCTTCGTGTGCGTATCCGATAGTTCGAGAAAAAAATTGACTGTAAACTTTTACGAGACTTGGTAACATATCGATGTATTTGAGAGTGTGTTGATATTTACAATGTCTAAATACGTCGTTATTTCAAAGATTTCTGAAATCGTTCCACGACACTGTTTTTCGTTTGAGGATTTCTAGTGGTAAAAAATCAATGTCCTTTTCGATTCTTTATAATATCTTGGTTCAGAACTTTGGTGTCTTTGTCATCTTAAACTTTGGTGTCTTTGTCATCTTAAACTTTGGTGTCTTTGTCTGTTTGCCATCTTAAAATATGACGACTGCTTTGTTGCAAAGTTAGTTTTAAAACGCGTTATAACTCTGAACATGCCGTAAAAGTCAATGATCTACCTAAGCTGATTTTTAAAACGCGTCAATATGTGTAACCACGCCAAATCAGAGACATCAGCTAAATATGGTAAATTGGGTGTTCTTTAAGTCTATGTTGAAATCATTGTCTCTATTTTTTCAATGGTACTACTCGCGTAGACTTGTGGTATTTCTTTCTCTGTCTCATGTTCTTTAATGACTCTTTCTAAAATGGTCTGTAGTTCTCTTTAAATGTATTGCACTAAACGTGAAATTCCTTTCGTTGATCAGTGTCTTTGACACTGTCAGCCACTTCTTGTATCTTAGCATAAAAGCGAACTCATTTGCAGTTACCTACATCTTTCTAGTCCTATGTTTGTTTGCGTAACCAACAAGCTTAACAAACTTCTTGGTAAGTTAGACAAATGTCTTCTTCACACGGATGTATAGCTGTATTTTGCTAGTAAACGAAATCCATAAAAATTAGTCACATACACACACATGCGCGCATGTGCCATACATCGTCTAAAGATCAACGGAAACGTATGTTAAGACTCTTCTGATATTAGGGTTTGTTAATAAGCTAAATTCTGAACACTGCTTCCCGTGGGATGGTGATTCATACCAGGGTTTCCCCCGGTTCTTCCTCCACCAATTTACACCTCTCCGGTGGCCTAGTGGTTAGAGCGTGAGGTCGTAGGTTTGATCCGAGTCATACCAAAGACTTTAAAAAATGGTACCAACAGGTGCATCGCTTGGAGCTCAGCATTAAGAAGTTAATGTTAGGATTGGTCGGCCTGATGTCAGGATAATGTGACTGGGTGGGACATCATGCTACATGGCACATCTCATTAGGTTGCTACAGTCAACTGTTCATCAAAGACCTACATGAGATCCTGATAAGGAAATAAAAGGTCACCGTCCAACGACGAGAAATACATTTCATCCAGCAAGGATATCGCAGCCCATAGGTTTGGGAACAAGAAAGGAAAAAAAAAATTGTTATACGGACGATCGGGTTTGTTGATAGTTTTAGATTGTATCAATCGTTGGAATGATTTTACTCATCGCTTAGCTAGCTCGAACATTTAAAATAATGATTATCAATATGTTTGGGACCAAATGCAATATTTCAACCTAAACACATTCTCTGATCTTCAAGGCTACTTTATGAGGAACGATGCTCTATTGTTATCGGATATAATTTAAGATTTTACAATGTATACAGCAACTATCACACCAAATTCTAACAATTATTACAGTGCTGGATAAAAATTGTCAGTCGATTATTAGATGATCCTTATGATCGAAATCGGAATACAATGTGGTATTAGCATGATACCACGAATATATGCCATATCTAATCATTAATATCACGCACATGATAATGGCAACATTACGATTAATATGAAAAGTCATAACCAGTGTTACGTGTTTAGGCTCGAATAAACAGTAACATATAAAGAGTGAAAATAACAAGCTTGTAAAAACTTAATAAACAATTTATTGAGCACAAATATTTTCCAGAAAAGACAAATAAACTTACATTTTTAAGAATCAATTCCAAAATTAATCCAAAAATAATTCAAAATATTATCCACTAGAGAAATTGCAAAAGTCTTGGTAATAAAATGTCACTTGATGAAGTCAGTTCTTGGTAATAAAATTCTATGAGCACAATTCTTTTCCAGATAAATAACAAAACAATTCCTCTTGATCCAACGAATTGACAAAATTTCCAGTACAAGGTAATTTAAAAGAACTCAAAAAGACAACTTAATATTCTAAAAGCCCAAGTTCTACTCAATAGTTCTCTCTCAAGACATATCTATATACCTGTTTATACGTAAACAAGAAAGGGGTCACGTGATCTTCTAGAATATTTTAGAACAAATTAAAATTCCAAAACTCACGTACCCACCATATGACCCAACTAAAAATAGATGTTTATAACAAAGCTCCAAAATGTCCTTGGAACCAACCAATCATTTTAAAAGCTTGTTTACAACTCTGAAGCCAGGTCAGAAATGAGGTCAACACCTGGTGTTTATTCTGTAAAGTACAGGTCACCCCCCCCCCCCAATGAACGAATCTTAAACTTAAAATGCCCAATTTGAATCTAACAAACAAACAAATTTAAAAATAAATGACTTAAATCAATTATAGGTAATACCAGTCTTTTATAATTTACCTGGATAAAGCAATCTTTATGACAAGATTATGTATTTTTAAATGCATGTCAAACAAAGAGATGAGCAACATAATGACGTGGTTCAGGATTCGGTAACTGTCGGATAATTCCGTAAATTATCTTATGTTGAGAGTTATATCCGTTTGCACATATGTACATAGAAATTACACCACTTGTTAAAAAGCCATGTGAAATTCTAATTTCTTTTGCTTGATTTTGTAAATATCGGAAGCAGCAGACGTACTATTTTCCATCAGTGTACATGCGTGTGTAGTCATGCATCCACCCATTCGCATAATATGGACATTTCCAAAAACTGAAAATGAGCGGCGAGCAGGCTCGTCTTTTACATTGAAAAAATACGTTTGCTATGACGATAACAGTATTATACCCACCGCACCCCTCATAAATTGAAATTATAAATCAATGTATAAACTAAGTTCTGTGCATTTAAAAAAAATTCTCTTTGTGCTTTTCATTTTTTTAAATCGGTTTAGTGGTGCAAACAAACGGGGGGGGGGGGAGGTATATTCACACTATGGTTTAGTCTGTAGACGTTTCTGGCACACTGGAAGTTTAGCTTTCAAAATATATGAAAAAGTAAGTTTAAAAGAGATAAGTAACATATCGAAACTATTATAGTTAATTTTGTCATATCTTAAACTTTCCTTGGTGTACTGGAACTTACTAAGTATATACTACTGAAAATTGGATATTATCTAACGTTTAAAACGTTATTAATTGAAATGGCGAAACACTGTTGATATAAATATATCGTGTCTATTTAAATGTAAATAATTGTCTTAAAAAATTCTTTAAAAGTTAATTTGAGCTAATTCAGCGACTAATTTCGGTTGACTTCAGTTCTCCTAAATATATTATTCGAAATGTTTACCCACTTTTTTTTTAAAAAAAAAAAAGAAAGGTGCATGTTAAGTCACTCCAAAACGTAGTGTTTAGCAACTGCCTTACGTTTTGAAATTATTTACTTGCCTGGACTTGGCACAATATTAAATACAAACAAATCCCCTTTAATAATAACTTTGAATGACAGTCATACAGGTACCGCCAGAAAGAAAGCGTTCTCTCTCTCTCTCTCTCTCTCTCTCTCTCTCTCTCTCTCTCTCTCTCTCTCTCTCTCTCTCTCTCTCTCTCTCTCTCTCTCTCTCACACACACACACAATAGTATGCAGTACTATAATATCGTTTAAATAAGGTCTATACCAATCCCTGATTCTTCATCACTTCCAAGTATTGAAAGTTTAGCAATAAAATTTTATACACTAATACATCCATCAAATTTACTGTCAAAATAATAATAATAATAATAATAATAATAATAATAATAATAATAATAATAATAATAATAATGATAACAAAAATAATGATAATAATAATGATAATGATAATAATGATAATAATAATAATTATAATAATAATGATAATACTAATGATAATAATAATAATAATAATAATAATAATAATAATAATAATAATAATAATAGTCATTTGGGGGTAAATACGAGTCTGTTACGTCATAACTATATAACGTGTCCAAAGACACGCCTGAGTAAATATTTACTGTTGTATGCATTAGAATGACATAGTAATTATCAACTGAAAAAAGAAGTAAAGAAAATGATTTTGAAATACTTCTTTACCTTACGAGATGAACATTTGACAAATGTTTGTAGAAACCATCTGAAATCCCACCTTAACAGAGAAAGTGTACAATTTAGAAAAGTAATAACTAACTTTAAACATTACCTTGAAAGTTGTTGTTATTATGGAGTTAACGCCATTGTTTAGTACAAAATATACAAGGTGGTCTGTATAACTGGTGGGAAAACGCGGGACGAACTACCGACCTACGAGAAGCTACTGGCAAATTTTCTTTAAACCACAAAGTCAGTCGGGGTCCCTTAGCTTGAAAGAAAACTCAGCTTAAAGAAAACTCGCAGCCAACTACATATACAAAGGCATGCATATTACTTGTTTAAAAACCCAACACACGACAAGATTTTTTAAAAGAAATTAACGGAAGAATTTGCCGGATTCGTCTGTCAATTTGCATGGAAAGTTAGCAACATATCGTATTTTGATACCATGTAACAGAAAAATACAATAAAAAGGAAATAAAGTCTACAAAGGAACTTTATAGAAAAAATCAATCTTTTAAATAAAAAAAAGGCCAGGCCCGGGTCTGGGACAAACCGAACGAGGCAACCGCTTTGGGATCCACGCTTTCAGGCAATGCAATTTTTTTCCTTGAGGCCCCGCGCTTGCTTATCGTTTGCTGCCATGAGCCCTGCACATCCTAGGCCAGGGCCTGAATAAGGCAAATTTGTTATAATTTGCTGAATGCAGAGTTGAATATCCGTAACATAACATACTTCAACACGCTTTAATCACTGGTTTGAAAGCCGGCAAGGACAATCTACATTTGCTAACTGATGAAAAGCGATCGCAGAGGAAAAAGAAGTAGCCCCAACACACATCAGACAACTTTCAAATGCTGCAAAGACTGCCACTCCCGTGTTGGGCTACAAAGCTACTACAGACACTGCACAACCACCAATCGGAACATCTCTTATGGGCGCACTTACATTGTATCTTGAGACTCAACGATGCCAACAACGCAATACTATAAACATTTTACCCCACCCGCCCCGACCTAAAGAGCCTCGAGATGTAACGCGGCTTCTGAGAACAGAATTTCGAAATGTTGGATTTGTCCATGGCAGACAAAAATAGTACCTATGTTTTTGTTCTGTTTGTTGTTTTGTTGCTGTTTTTGCGCATAGCGTGCCACAATAATATATGGCAATGCTGGATACCTTTCAAGTTTCCATGCATAGTCCTGATGTTTACAATACAGTACTGTGGCACTGGATTCTGACAGATTATTGAATTGTTGAATAGGGGAGAGGTTCAAAGTAAAGTGTGTAAAGACACTTCCGGTGATATTTAAATGCAGTTGAAACGGTGGAGTATTATTTCATAAAGTACTGAATAACATGATTTCCTCTTTGCCATTTTATGTTTAGTTGCGCCAAACATGCAACTTGGTTAAGGGAAGGGAAGCAAATTCTAAACGTACGAACTGAGCTTCGAAAGGACGAGTTTGCTCCCTTAACTTCGCTGCTAATTAAACAGATGTCGTTTACAAAAGAAATATATTTATACAGTCGAATTCGAACATAACTATAAACATATATAGCTGGCGACCAAAAATCGACCTTTCACTGTTTACAAGCCACTTCTACAAGGCTTTTTTAAAAAAATATTTTACGTACAATTTGTAAACTATTTATATTTAGTAGCTGGGATAATTATTGTGACAAATATGTCTAAATGAACTTATTTTCACATGGTACGCATCAGAAGATATCAACTGATAAAACAAAAACCAAAACGCTTTCCTTAATCTTTAATTAGGACTAAATCGTTTAATTTACCATAATTCTACAATACTTCTGCAAGTCGACCATTTGACTTGATTTATGAATATTTGTTACAGTCAAAAAGGTGCAAGAATTAAAGCGTTCCCAAATGTGTTATGAAGTCACCAGAAAACACTAGAATACAAATATAATTAAACGAAGTCCTAAAATAAATTACTTTCATCTGTACCGTCTTCTGATTTATTGTCAGTTGTTGCTTCTAATATCATTTGATGGTTTATTAACTGTGTTTGTTTCTAATATAATTTGATGGTTTATTAACTGTGTTTGTGTCTAATATCATTTGATGGTTTATTAACTGTGTTTGTGTCTAATATCATTTGATGGTTTATTAACTGTGTTTGTGTCTAATATCATTTGATGGTTTATTAACTGTGTTTGTGTCTAATATAATTTGATGGTTTATTAACTGTGTTTGCTTCTAATATCATTTGATGGTTTATTAACTGTGTTTGCTTCTAATATCAGTTGATGATTTATTAACTGTGTTTGCTTCTAATATCATTTTATAGTTTATTAACTGTTACTATTTCTGTACCAGAACACATTTTGTCTTAGTGACCATAAGGTTTTAAAGAAAATATTACTTAAAATTAACGGGGAGTGTCATCTGACCGTAGATGTGTTATAAATGAGATATGGTTCTACAAAAGTTGCAAATTGCGGCTGTTTCGTCTTTTATTAACCTTTTGGAGAAGGTTGAACACAGACGGTGTGGTATTCAAATAAATTTACCAACCTTCATATAATTCATGCATTGCAAAAGTGGTGACATCGCATCGTTACTAATACCTGACCTACCATTTCCATGGTTCACAGGATATTTCAAGAAATTCTTCGAACAGTCTATAATATTCTTTCCCACTGATTGATTTCTTTTATTATTTCTTTCCCACTGATTGATTTCTTTTATTACTGGTTCGTTTACAACGGAGAGATTGCCCGTAATTGGCATTTAGAAGACCAATAGCATGCCTTATGACGAGGCTTCGTGTCCATTTATTGGCCGTTTTGTATTGGTCAAGGAGTCAAGAATTTGGTTTTAATGTCTTATGAACTCATTGTAGGAGGAACGTGCAGTCTAAGGGGGATAAGTCTAAACGGATGAATTAATTATTTTCGCATATCTTTCTTAATGTCCAATTTTGGAAAACGTAATAGCTATTTGAGTTAGCTTCTCGGAACAGGAATCGATACGTTAGCAAAATGGCACACACGTCAATTTAAAAATTTGAATTTAACCAAAGCATATATAATTAATTAATTAACAAACGCAATATAGTAAATTTTCCTTCATCAAAATGAAACGTACTGCACATATTTCAAAGACGATAAAAATAAAACAAATTGATAAAGTGGTCAACGCTCAATAAAATACCATTTTCTGTCAAAGGTTGTTCCATTTATATTTGATCTGTCCATTCTTTTAAAATTGCGCAGATTTTAGATGAAGTAAAATGTAGATTTGATATTTAACTTAGAATGTAATTGTTGTGTTTGCAATAATTACAACTAAAGATTTTAAGGTGAACTGGATATGTCAAACTAACACAACAGCATACAGTTTCCAGGGAAAACGAAAACGAGAAACATACTTTTATAATGTCACAGTTACTGGCTGTTTTCCACTACTGCCACGATCTTTATTGTTTACCTTTGTTGCAGACCGCTCCAGTGGCCTAGTGATTAAAGTGTCTCAGCCCTCGGATACGGGAGATCGTGGGTTCGAACCACGACTGAATCATACCAGAGACTTACAAAAATGGCACTAACAGCTGCCTCTATAGGCGCTCAGCGTTAAGAGGTTAGTGTGAGGACTGGTTGACATGGTGTCGGATAAAGTGACTGGGTGGGTCATTATGCTACATGTCTGCAAACATCGTAGCGATATGACTACGTTGAAAATCCAAATTACACACACACACACACACACACACACACACACACACACACACCTTCGTTGCAGTTTATGTATACATTCTATTTAATGTCGGACAAGGTTTACATGGACAAAACCCGGGATAGGTGTGAGGAAATTAGTACGACAAATCGATAGGCCATGAAAACCTTCGTTTTTATCATTGTACTTATCTTCACACATTGATGGACGACTGTTTTGTAACGACATCGGATATTTGGGATTTAATTCACAATACTATGTTTGTATTTAATTTTCACTTTGTAACCTAGAGAAACAAATTATTTGTTGAATTTTACTCAAAATCTTTGATTCATTTACTTTCTGTTACATAGCTGAAGATGATAGAATCGTAATATTATGAATAGAAGACCTTCAGTTTCGTCATCTTTTCTGATTCAAGAATTAGCGTGTTTATGACAATGAGCAAAAACACCCAGTAAAATCGGTGATCATTTATATCGTGAAGATGAAAGAACTCTCGCACAAATCGCATGAACCTTAAGACAAAGGTTGTTGTCAGCTATAAGGTTCATAACCGCGCGAATATGACAAATAATTTTCTCTAATCGCCTAATCACCACACATCACGAAACTTCAATTTCACACTGGCATGATTTTGCTTTACTTACATTTTTATATTTCACCAATAAGCTCTCCAAGTCGAATATTACTACTTCCCACCGTGCGATGTTAAAACACGACCCAACAACCTATTATGTGTGTGTGTGTGTGTGTGTGTGTGTGTGTGTGTGTGTGTTGATCGCCAGTTAGTGACATTCTATATCCGGAAATAACTCATTATCAGTTTGCGATAGAAAAAGGCAATCAAATTGTAGAGCCTCTATTAATGTCAAACCTTTGAACAATAAAAAATTTTCGCCAATCGTACGAGAATATATCTTGATGACCCCGGTGAACTTTTATCTTGCTGACGCTGTAACCGTTGAATGGGATAGCTATGGTGAATCTTATTGAACAGAAACACACTATTGTGGCATATAAAAGCTCTGAAGCAGAATTAACTAGACAAAAGGCTCCCTTGGAATAAAAATACTCGATTAACAGGTCATATGTGTCCCAGACTCTTGAATAGACCAGGCAAATTTAAATTTTAATATTTCCGTAATTGTAAGGAGTTCTATTTAAAGGTTCGTATGAAATGGAATCATAAATATACCAACATTTGCTACTTGTATATATTTGATGCGGAATGACTAATTATCTATAAATCGTCGTTGGGGGACAAGTATATTCGATGAAATGTTGTTTTGTGCTTAAACTTCAAAATTGGTCCAGTAGCACTGTTTCCTTTAACTGAATTCGTTCACACCGAAAATCCACGGAATCGCTCCTCAGCTAGATGAGCCATTTCCTAGGGATCAATTTGGAAGACAAATGACTAACAATAACTTGTATATAAAACAAAGACAATGGAATCGATGGTGGCAGATGATCAATGATGATTCAAATAAAAGCGAGCAATTAACAAGGTTGAAGTATGCAATCGAATCAAACGCCAGTGAGCGCGTATAAACGTTTTCCCATCTTTAATATCTACGACGGAGACATTGTTAAAGGCTGCTTTAGCTAATAGGGAGAATACATGAGAAGGACGGAGAATTGAAATCAAATATGAATTCATCTGAATAATCATTAGTGTCACTTTTGATTTACGGTAGGCGTGACACGTGAATGTGAAAATCTATTAGAGCGCTGGAAAGAAAAACATTATGAAATTCTTCTAACGGTATTAGTTTTGCTCCAGACATATTCACGCTTCATTACCCGGTAAAGCCTAAAGAACTCGGAGCTTGAGTGAGTTTTTTAATAGAACTCAGAGCGAGGGCTATGATAAATTGTAGCCCATTTTTAGCATCAAGAAATAAAAGACCTCATTATTTATATGCAAGTACAATAAACGGACAACGAACGATGTAAATCTAGTATCTGACTAGCCTGAGCACTTTCTACTCTTAATGAGTCGTTTCCAAAGGCAAATACAAAACATAGACAAGACAAACAAATAAAACAGAAACACCATTGTGCTTGCAAAACTTTACATGGCTGTTTCTACAGGAATTACACCTTTCAGTGTATTATGTTTCAACTTTTTAATTTCAACTTGTTGAGGATGCTGGGAAATATTTGTATTGACCTAAGAATCAATGAGCCATAACGACATCTGTTATTTTATGCAAATTTATGTAAGCGCAAATTATGTCCCGGATATTTGATTGTTATGTTTGTGGTTATAGGCTAGTAAGGAAATTTAGAGAATGACTTAAAAGAAAATGTGTCGGCTGAAGGAAAAAAATTGTGTGTTCATGGCTGTCTTTTTCTAGTCTTTTTGCTTTAAACCGCTTGTTTTCAATGTTCTAAGCGGCGTATCCAGTAAGATTCTGTTTCTTTCCTGTTTCAGGACTCAAGTTAGTGTTGTGAACAATTGCAACAAGTGAAAGTGTTGCCTTGGGTGGAAAAGTGTTCTGCGACCGGGCCTCTGTACAGCTTCTTTGTCATCCAATCAGATCTGATTAATTTTGTGTAGCTTTTTCAGCTTCTCCGACATATTGAAGGCTACATATCTTGTAGGGGGCCTTAAGTGGCCGAGTGGTCTAAAGCGCTTTCCGTTACGGATCACTGCCATCTCACCTCTGTCTGCGTGGGTTCGAGTCTAAGATTCGGCTAATGTAGTTATGTGAGAAAGCTTTCCAGTAGCATCTCGTGGGTCGGTGGTTCTTTATGGGGTTATCCCGTGTTCTTCCTCCACCAATAATACTGGCCGCCACGTTTAGCCCATCGTATGCTAATGGCGTTAAACCCCACAACAACAACAGATCTTACATGTGATCAGATACATTTTTCTCTTTATTTGCACATTTTTTTTAAACGTATATGTTTAGCCTTTCTCTAGTCACTGTGCTAGAAAATGTACTGGTCAGTATCATATACTGACATGTTTTGCACCTTTTATCGCCACAGGGGATAGTTTGACTTGGGTAGTCTTGATTAGTGATTGGCATTAGCTCGCCCTGACTAGGATGTCCATGAGGGTTTTTTTTTTTGTCTCGGGTAGGCTAATACAGGTGTGTGTGTGTGTGTGTGTGTGTGTGTGTGTGTGTGTGTGTGTGTGATACGTAGCTTTAAAAAAATTCAGTCATATCCAACGTAAACAGTTAATTCTCATCCCAATATTGGTGTCAACAATATGATATCAACGATCATCGACAAGGTAACAATTGAACAATTCACAATAGCATCCACTGATAATAATTTGGCTAGGGTTTCAGTAACATGGTATGTGGAATTCGTAGCGGATTAAAGTAATAAACAACTTAATTGAATTCGCTGGCAGATTTAACACTAGCGAATTTAACGCCAGCAATTTGAAATCTATTATAATAAATAAAATGTCATCATTGGCAACGTCACAACAATATCGCTATGATCAGGTCAGAGAATTTCAAACTAAACTCAAAACACTCAATGAGGAGTACCAAACAAAAATATTTAAAAAATACCGACGAAGAATTACCACAGTTGACGTTACCGTCTACTCGGTATCAGGTGTAATCACCGGAGCCGGTATAATACTCTCCTCGGTGACAATGGTTGCCCCGATAGCTGTTCCAATTTGAATATCAGCGGTGACAACAATCGCGGGAATTATTTCAATAATAACAAAAAAATATCATCATGCAGTCAGTGTAAACTACAAGACTACGTAATTAAATGTTGTGTCAACCGCATACTCCGAATTATCCTCGATGATATCGTCGTCACTCGATGACACATTAATATCCGATAGTGAGTTTTCAGCGATGGTACGTGTTTATGATTCCGCGATATCAAAATTAGAAAAACAACATGAGTATAATAACAATGGCAACATCGCAAGAACTACTTCAACGAATAGCGGAAAACACCACCCCGGTGAAAACCAGCATGATCTCAATAACATCAACCAATCCTGAATTCAGTGTGAATTTCCCTTCTGTAATTCCAGTTAAAGAGATAGCACTAGCAAAATTACGAGTATACACAGTTGGTAAATATTAGATCAAAATAATTCGGTGGTCAACAACCGATTAATTGCCTGGTGTTTGCGAATAAGAATAAACCCGATGGTACTCCAGACTGGAGTGTTGTTTCGCTACCATCAGTGTCCTACCAAATTGAACAGATCAATAATGAATTACAACGCAGAATAAAATCCAATACTGGAAAAGAATAAAAAAAATCACTATAACGGTTCATGAACCAACACTATCATCTGCCATTGAGATAAACTCACCTGGATACGCCGTAGACATCTATCAGAATTCTATAAGAACCGTGCTAGGATGGCCTGAAATCCCACCTCGGACATCTTATCAAATACCCGAACCTAAAAAATCTGATTATATCACAGACGAAAATTCATATCATGAAATCACCCAATCATACTGAAATGATTCATCTGATATAAAAAATGCAAAATTAACTGATAGATTTACATTTCTTGATAACAATACCATGCAATGGGATTTTGTTTTTGTGAAAAAAATTCATTCATTCATTATCATTGCATTTACTCTAACTAACATCATTGATTATTTTAGCAAGATTAATCAATTACATAAAACACAACTAGAAAGATTACGACAGAGTTTCCAGGAACATCTCTCTGATATTAAATCAGTTTGTATCCGACATGGAATATATCAACAATCGAATAATTCAAGTAATAATTAATGATAAGAACGGAGATAAACAAAAATTTCTAACCGGTTACAATATCAAAGAAACTGATTTACCCGATTTCAGGTTTCCTGGGTATAACGCAAAAAATCTATTAATGATCTTATCTAGGAAAACTTTTCTCTGCTATTCACCCAATGGAAGAAAATAACACAACCACAAACAACTATCCTCAAACATAATAATGACCCAGACGGGGGTGGGCGACATATCGCTCCTCAAAACGTCAAATATATCCTCGGTGATTGCAGTGAATTTAGTATGTGATGTCATCGAAGGAAGTTATCAAATAAATCTCGAAAGATCAAATCAAGCCCAGGAGGGATATATTTTATATTCATTTGCACCAACAGCTCCTCCAGGGTTTCTAATCATTGAAGATCCAACTAATCCGGTCTATATGAGATGTCATAATGATTCGTTAACGAGAATCAATTTCAAACTCACTGACCAGTCCAAAAATCTGATTGATTTATGAGGTGAGGTTTTACAAATTAGTCTGTTTGTGAACTCCTAAATTAATAGCAATTTCAAGGATTTTCAATTCGTCTCCAAAACGCAAGCAGTGCCAGGGGTCTGTAGCGTAAAATCCTAAAGAATTTCTATTTTTTTTTTGTCTGCGAAATAGTTTCGGTTTGTCTGAAATAGTTTCGGTTGAAATCTTTTTAGGATTTTGTTTGAAATAGTTTCGGTTTGCTTGAAATAGTTTCAGTCTGTCCACCCTCTGTGCTGCTCAACGGCAATTTGTTCTAGCGTAGTACGAATATTTTCAGTAGCTTCTGTAACTCTTTCAGTAACTTTAGTAACTGGTTTAAATAAGTGTTTTAAACCTTCTGCAAATGCCGCTCGAGACTCTTGACGTTCGTATAATTTTCGTCGGACAGGATCACGGACAGGAAGATATTTCTTAATTGTTTCTAGTCGCTCTCGAGCTAATCTAGCCTTACAAGACTCCATAGCCTCCATAGCTAGTACCATTATATATATATATATATATATATATATATATATATATATATATATATATATATATATATATATATAATAAGACCTCAATAAACGTCCGGATGGGTAAACAAAACATACATACAACTTTTTTTTAAAAGCCCACTAACGACAAAAGATAAAGTAACCAAAATAAACTAAACCCAATTAGAGAAACTGTAGGTCAGTTAGAAGCTTCGGTTTGGCGTTATTGATCTTTTTTATTTTCGTAGGAAGCTTTGTTTTTCAAAAATGACGTTCCAGCCAATGGTCTGTACACCCTTCTGCTGCTTATCGACACAATCAATGAAATTAAATAAATTTTGTTAAGAAGTAATTGAGTAAGCTTGTCATAGCAGGAAGAAAAAAATTGCAAACATTTTATGATGCGTTCTTCGTGTTGTGAATTAAAATGCACTGAATTCCCCAGAAGACAGCCAATACATTGAAAGCACTCTAACTTCTGTTTAAATAATTCATGCGATAAGACGTGTGCATAGTGAGGCAGTCTTTTTCGAATTACTTTTATAATTGAAGTTTCTTTGTGGTCTAACAATCGAGCGTTATATGTATTGTTGATCCTTTATTATCGTTCCTATTTAGTGTCAACCAGAACTCATTTAAGATTGCTAATCCGCCCATAGCCAGATCCTTTTCGAAGTGAATCATTCTAGAAGAACACGCCACACCTAGAACGTAAATACAAACAAATGCGTAGTCTTAAAATATTGAAGTTGACAGAGACCTATTCAACTGTTAACGAAGTGTCACAATTCAGTTAGATATCAGGCATCACATGGAAAGATCTTGACCTGGAAATGTCTTTTATTACCACACAAGAACATGCACCGATCTTTTGTAGCCAGGGAAAAGACTGCCATAAAACTTTGCATTTTGTTGATATAGTAATACTTATGAAAACAAAATGGACGGAAATACAATAGAATTTATATGTATTACCATTAGAGTAGTTTTTGTTTTAATGGTACAGCTGACATTTGAATGTGTAAAACAATTTTCAATGATGGTAAAGGACTCATCTTCGCTAAAAGTCTGAAAATTGCTTTCCAGTTCTTCGCAGACATTAAATGTCGCTCCTGAGAGTTCTCTGGTAAATCTTGAAAACTAAAAAGAACGTCAGATAACAAAAAAGATATAGCAAATAACTCATGAACAAACTAGGTTATCGAGTGTTCAGCTCAATAATATTCATCAAGTTGTTGTAATCATCCACCCGCAACCCCACCCCAAAAAGCAGAACAAACCACATCAAAACACACCCCCAACCCCCACAGTACTTGAAATGCAAATGACGGTAATGCATTTGCATCTAATCTTGATTGACAATCCTGCATAGATATTTCTTAAATTGGTCTTTGATTCTATTGACATTGTGATCTCGTTATTTTTCATTAAGTGCGTTCAGGATGACTGTAATATTCTCATTAACAACATAACCTGATTTGCTCAATCCATTTGAAAACCAGTCTATCGTTGTCGTTCTTAGTAATTTACTGTGAATATATGTGGTTTGCCTGCTTATTTTCTATTATTTGTCCTTTTCCTCTCACAAAGATACAATCTACAACAGCAACGATTTATTCAACATAAGTAATCTTAAAACTGAAAAATATTGAAGTATTACCTCATATTTCTTATCTTTTTCTAAATCATCGGAACGTTTAGTTTCATACATCACAGTGTCCCATAAGGTTACATACAAGAATACAAAATTCAAAATAAAGGCAGACTTCCGTGTAATTTGAAGTTAGCAGTGCGATCCCTATCCGATGTTTGAGTATCAAACCTACTGCCAGCAGTGATTTTCATATTCGTTTAATCTAATTTACATAGTACTCAAAAGAAATTCAAAAGTTAGAAATTGTTCCGAGAATAAATTTCTGCAGAAAAAGAAAAAGGGAATTTTAGAAACTGAGTAAATTTACCCGTACCTAACTATTAATTGTTGTTTTTAATCTACACATACCTAATTTAAGGAAAATATTTCTGACACGAAATACATATTGCTACAATTACATGTGGATCCCCATAAGTTCTCGACACACTCAGACTTACGTCCAGTGTAAAGGAAACAAAACTCTCTCTTTCTCTCTCTCTCTCTCTCTCTCTCTCTCTCTCTCTCTCTCTCTCTCTCTCTCTCTCTCTCTCTCTCTCTCACACACACACACACACACACGCATATATATATATATATATATATATATATATATATATATATATATATAAATATATATATATGGGCCCCGAGTTTCGGTCTATAGCGCTCTCCGTTACAGATCACAGACATCTCACCTCTACTATCTGCGTGGGTTTGAGTCTCAGATTCGGCCAACGTAGGTATGTGACAAAGCTTGCCAGTAGCTTCTCGTGGGTCGATGGTTCTTTCCGGGGGTTTCCCCGGATTCTTCCTCCACCAATAATACTGGCCGCCAAATATAGCATATCGTGTGCTGAAAAATGGCATTAAACCCGATATATATTGTAACGACAGTATTATGAATTAATTCCCCAAAAGTCCAATTAGATCTATCACACTTCCAAACGTATGAAGTTCGAATTTAATTCCAGTGGTACTAAAATAAATTCCAATATTGAATTTGTTGATGTGCCTGTAGTCTCGAACGTACTGATGTCCAAATGGCATGAAATATGACGATATGCTAACAGTCATTTCTTTTTTTTTTTTTAGAGGGTTGTCTTCCCGCTGATCTTCTCAGACTATTTTATGGGAAGTCCCTCCTGTTAATGTTAAAGTTGTGTGCTATAGTTTATAATTTTATTTGGTAAGATTTTACCATAATAGATTTTTTTTTTGTTATTGTTCGTCTATTCTAAACACTCATCGTTGTATAATGCATCATACAATGTAATTAAAAAAATGTCCTTGTCTGAATTCGCTACAATTCCATGTAAATGTTCTAGGCCAAGAATATTATTGAACACTTTGTAATTCTAGTGAATAATATTTTGAATCAATTAATCCACCCAGGTCAGAATTGAATACAACAATACTAATGTTTCAACTTAAGATGTTATGGCAAGATTACTTATGGCCCCCCGATTGGCCGAGTCGTCTAAAGCGCTTTCCGTTACGGATCACTGTCTGCCACTAGCTTCTCGTGGGTCGGTGATTCTTTCAGGGGTATTCCCGGGTTCTTCCTTCACCATTAATTCTGGCCGACATGTGTAGCCTATCGTGTGCTACAAAATGGTGTTAAACCCTACAATAACAACAACTTTTCTTCTACTTGACTAAGGTCCCCGCATCAGCTGAAGACAAAAGTAGGAACTTTATGATTCATAGTCGAACGTTTTGTTATATTTGTAGCTGAATTTAAATCTAAAAATAAATTATATAGCAGTCTAAGGAGCTTTAAACTAAATGCAACAACTGACTGATATCGCAGTCATTCGTTTTGTTGTTGAAGATGAAAACATTTTGCCATAAGTTTCCGATTAAAAAGAACTCCAGTGGGATTAACGTCTAGCATGATATGTATGGTTGAAGACGCATCATTGTTCATATAAAGGAACAAACCCCTGACACAAAGTCGGTCTGTTGGATTGTTCTTCAGTTAAAATAGCATTTTCCTTTGGGAGTTATTAAATATCGATAAACCGCGAAAATAGCTTAAATATAAAACAAAGGCATTATACTGTAATCTGTCATTGGTGACAGATGATCAATGCTAATTCAATAGTAAGTTAGCAATGATAATACCTAGGCGTATTGTAGATTAAATGTCAAACTTCAGGTAGATATCTTTTTTATGTAGGAAGTTAGGAACGTTCATCGCCGCGTTGCACAAAGGAATTTGCCAAGAAGACAAGGAGTTTGTTCCTGGCTAATATGTACATTATCACTCAGGAAGGCAAATAAAGAGGAAATCGAATATAATTGTACCCAGATTACTAATGAAGCTGTTGATCATCTATGATATGCTTGACACGTAAACCGCGAACGTACACTGACACACTTTTACTTTTATTTTGCTTTTCCTATCATTACTCTTCTGATTGTCTTATCACTTCTGTCTTTATTTCATATTTGACCACGCACCACCCTCTGCTTATAAAGTAATATAGTAAAGTGTGACTTCGTCAACGTATATATATATATATATATATATATATATATATATATATATATATATATATATATATATATATATATATATATATATATATATATATATATATATATATATATATATATATATATATATAGATAGATAGATAGATAGATAGATAGATAGATAGATAGATAGATAGATAAAATCATGATAAAGAGACTATTGGAGATGGCAAAATAGATAATACACTCAAAGATCAATCCCTTTTGGCAACAGTGTAATAGAATGAATGATCTTGAAATGTTCCATTCCAATAATGAATCAGTAAAGGCACAACAAGATTACAGAAAAAAACTTCAAAGTCCATGGAGGGTACACCAAGAGAGAGAGAGAGAGAGAGAGAGAGAGAGAGAGAGAGAGAGAGAGAGAGAGAGAGAGAGAGAGAGAGAGAGAGAGAGAGAGAGAGTATTGTCAACAACATATTACTGGGGAGAAAAAACACTGAAGCACCGAGAGCGACAAATATTTTAATAAAATTAACATTTAACATCAAGGATACTGAACATGCTTTTGCATCTTCGCTGGATTATATCAACACATTGGTACTAGGTAAGCACAATTAATGTAACATCAACACATTGTTACCAGGTAAGCAAAATTTAGTTAACATCAACACATTGGTACTAGGTAAACACACTTAATGTAACATCAACACATTGTTACTAGGTAAGCACAATTTGCTGAACATCAACACATTGTTACTAGGTAAGCACAATTTGGTTAACATCAACACATTGTTACTAGGTAAGCACAATTTGGTTAACATCAACATGATGGTCTTAGGTAAGCACAATTTGTCTAATATCAACACATTGGTACTAGGTAAACACACTTCATGTAATATCAACACAATGGTATTAGGTAAACACACTTAATGTAACATCAACACATTGGTACTAGGTAAACACACTTAATGTAACATCAACACAATGGTAATAGGTAAAAACACTTCATGTAACATCAACACAATGGTACTAGGTAAACACACTTAATGTAACATCAACACAATGGTAATAGGTAAACACACTTCATGTAATATCAACACAGTGGTACTAGGTAAACACACTTAATGTAACATCAACACATTGGTACTAGGTAAAAACACTTCATGTAACATCAACACATTGGTACTAGGTAAACACACTTAATGTAACATCAACACAATGGTACTAGGTAAACACACTTAATGTAACATCAACACAATGGTAATAGGTAAAAACACTTCATGTAACATCAACACAATGGTACTAGTAAACACACTTAATGTAACATCAACACAATGGTAATAGGTAAACACACTTAATGTAACATCAACACAATGGTACTAGGTAAACACACTTAATGTAACATCAACACAATGGTACTAGGTAAACACACTTAATGTAACATCAACACAATGGTACTAGGTAAACACACTTAATGTAACATCAACACAATGGTAATAGGTAAACACACTTAATGTAACATCAACACAATGATACTAGGTAAACACACTTAATGTAACATCAAAACAATGGTACTAGGTAAACACACTTCATGTAACATCAACACAATGGTACTAGGTAAACACACTTCATGTAACATCAACACATTGGTACTAGGTAAAAACACTTAATGTAACATCAACACATTGGTATTCTAGGTAAGCACTTGACTTAATGAGCCTGTTCTTTATGCAGAACATATTATGTTTGTTCCTAAAGTAATATATTATTTATAATGCTAAAGTTAGTGCGGAATCTGCAGCAGTATGTTGGTTTTGTCGAGTTTTTCATTAAGCATGGTTTTTCATTAGGCTTATAGAAGTTTTAGTTAACCAAATATAGTTTTTAATTAAGCATGTTTTTAATTTAGTATAGAGTTTTTCATCACAAATATAGTTTTTCATTAAGAATGTATAATTTTTCGGGAAGAATAAGGAGTTTTTTGCTGAGCTTATAGAGTTTTTCATTACGCAAATACATTTTAGTAGGAATAAAATGTTTTTCATTAAGCATACAACGTTTTCATTACTTATATTACTTTTATCATTAGGCATATAAGGATTTCATTAAGCACATACAGTTTATCATTCGATATTACTTTAGGCATATAATGGTTTATTACGCATATATGGTTTATTACGCATATATGGTTTATTACGCATATATGGTTTATCATGAAGCATATATCGTATTTCATTAATCATAGCAAGATTTTAATTCATGATTGAGAGTTCTCATTATGCTGATAATTTTTATTTCATTAAGCATATTGATGCCGTAATAAGACAAATATACATTTTTTTATTTGGCGTAAAAAGATTTATTAATCATGTATATTTTGTTTCATCTAATTACCTTTCTAAAAGTCAGATGAAGTGGGATGTACAGCATCGACTAGATTTCCGATAGATTTTGACATAGCCGGTACATATTTTACGATGTTGTTGCAGGGTTTTTTTTACGGGGGGGGGGGGGGGGGGGGCTAGCCAGCTATTTCTGCACGTTTCGCATCATCACTTTGTTGTTCACCGAGTTATGGTAACAACGAGATCGTCCACCTAGTAGCTGCTGTTTGAGATTCTTTTCAGGCTTTTATAAAACTGGCTTCAGGAATATTGGCGCTTCTGAGTTTTGGTAAAATGTCAAGAGACATGGATGTTGCTAGACTGATAAAAACACCAAGCTTACGGCAAACAACAAATGCATTCTGTGTTAGCACTTGCTATTGCGAAACCTCCTTAATGTATCAGTCATCTCATTGCGAGCATCGAAAATACATTTGTTAGGATGTAAAATAAGAGAAAACTGTACTTGCTTTTTACCGTATTCTCTTAATGTGTCTACGTGGTTTCTCGCTGGTTTAATCTATCACCTTGATTAATGTATCATAGTCTTTGTTTTACTTAACAGTAATCCAGTCTTGGATTCGGCCAATGTGGGTATGTGAGAAAGCTTGCCAGTAGCTTCTTTTAAAACGTACAACAACAACAACAACAACAATAACAACAACAACATACATACATACATACATACATACATACATACATACATACATACATACATACATACATACATACATACATACATACATATCTTGTTTAACTGGTCAAATTCTTTTTTCACCATTTTAAATCTGAATGGCCAACATGCCACAATGCATTCAGTCGAAATCCCTCAAATTATGTTCAGCGAAATTTGCAAGAAAGGATTTTTAACTTCTTTTTTCTTAGTAATAGCGACCACACTTGATGGCAGGTTTTGCATCAAGATTAAAGGTGTACATTAAAGGATACTTTCGGACAATTTAGAAAACATTCTAAAAAGTCGTTTTCCAGACGTTGTTCAAATATTTATTTCTCTATTTTAAGTAACTGCGACGCGTTTGGAAGAAGATCGGCATCGCTGCTATAAACCGTAAAGACCTATATTTCAGGATTCTATTTAGCTGTTTTTGAGTAGAATCCATTAAAGGTTTTTCTGTTTTTACAAACAGAAGTTATAGTTGATAGTGCGTACGTATTATTAGGGGGAAAATAGTACGACACTGGCGCCAAGAGTCCGCGTCTGAAAAGAAAACCAAATTAGGAGACGTGAAGATGTAAAACTAATTGATATAAGACAATGTCCATTTGCTAATCAATAAGTGAGAGAAATTTTTTCTCTCTGTATAAACGGAAAACAATACACAAAGTTCATAACAAAAGTACATTTTTCTAATATTTTTAAAAGTAGGACGATATAGTCTATGGCAGAAGAGAACCATTGCTAAGCGAAGATATACCGCGTATTATATTATTGATCCGTAAACATACTCAAAGTAACGTTTAATCGACGTTTATACCCTAAATTAAAAGCGGTTCGGTTCAAACTTTGTTGATACAATTGATTGATTGAACTGTCAAGCCGATGATAAAAGAGCGTATACTTTGAGGAGGCAATTTTCTTTTCAAAGTGCCGATGAAATCATTTAAAAAGGAATACTGGTAGAAAAAGCAACACGATATTCTTCGGAATTGAAATAGGTTTGTTTGGCAGATCAGAATCGATTAGATTTTTTCTTTCTTTTTCTCTACGTTTGGAGATACGAATAGTAAAGCTTCATATAAAATATTAACAAAAGCAATTGATTTTGAATGTCATCGAGAATGACCAAGTTCACGGACCATTCAGTTTAAGAAACATTACGAAGCATTTTCTTATTTAGGTGAAAGATGAAGATATAATAATGGCTTCACCTCTTACGAGAAAGTGCAGATTTCCTTTGCGAATACTGATCTGGAATAAATTTCTTTTATTAGGGACTAGTACGCTAGCACATCCCAGCAAAGAACTCCCAATACACCTCTGCACAGTAACTCTGTCTGATTATCCGAATATTAAATCTTGTTCATACACCGCAAAACTACACTTCTAACCTCATGGCGGCTTTCAAAACAATCGTCTGCCACTCAATGCATTTTCATAACGTGATTCAGCCAAAATCACCCGGAACTTAATCAGAGATGAAAGGAAGATGTGGTAAGTTTGGATGCTGTGCTACTTTAAGGAGTATGTCGCGATGACGGATTTATACGCCGGTGCCTTGTCATTAAGAAGATGGATACCTCGGTTATTGGAACGTTTCACGGTGCTTTAAAAGGACAAAAATGTGCAGGCGGCTGGATTACCACCCATTTTGCATCGAACAATTATACAAATTATACGTATAAAGCTTTCGTCATAGTTTGACTACGTCAATAATTTTCAAAGTTTTATTAAGTCGTTTTCACAAGATGTAGCCTCAATTTAACCGTGACGAGTTCCGATGCATTAATCCCATGTAGTGATATTTTGTTGACAGTAGATTTGGCAAGTTTCGAATTTATATGTTGATGAGAAAGACATTACAAATTTGGCAACATATTTTATTTAGCATCGTTTTTATTTAAAAAAATCAGTTAGAAATAAGAAATCGGCAGAGTAGGAAAAACATGGTTGAACAAAAATAAGTTTGAAAAAACAAAGATCGTCAAAGTAAGGTTTTCGTTTTAAATATTTAAAGTTGAAATGTTGTAAACTTAATACTTGAGTATGAAAAGTTTAAAATAATTCACAAATAATGCAAGTTTCTCCCCACGTCTCCTTCCATTTTCTCTTGATTCCGCTAATCAAGCCGGCATTTTCTAACAAAAAACTAAATGTTTTGGAAACTGGATGCCTTGAATATTACTACTAGATTTGTAAGTTGCAAGAGAATTAGCAGATTTCTATTAGTTGTATATTTGCTATTTAAATATTTTCTACTTTTCTGGAAGACACGTTGTGCTTGGTCTAAATGTCTAAAAAAAAGAACAATTTTCTTTCATGGACGATCCTTGTTCTCACACTCTTACGGAAGTTGGTGGACGATGGAATAGTGTTTTGATTGACCATATCTTGTTTAAAATCACAAAGGTGACATTTTGGCAAAACCTGTCTAATAGTATAGGTGTAAAAGTAAGTCGCTGCTTTTCTATTGGTTTGTATTAGTTTGCTGCCCCAGTCAGTATGTCTGTCTGTCTGTCTGTCTCTGTCTCCCTGTCTCTGTATCTGTCTCTGTCTCTCTCTCTCTCTCTCTAACACACACACACACACACACACACACACACACACACACACAAGATTTTGTCCATTATTTTAAGTTTTTAATAAATTGTTATCATGACATTTTAGTTCATGACATTCTAGAAACATACTGGTTTATGTAGTACGAGTTCAAGTTTGTCTTGTTAGAGTTAATTTTTCCTTAGGAAATCTTAACATTGTTGTACGTTATAGGTCCAACAGCTCCGGTGGCCAAGTGTTTAGAGCGTCCGCCGCGGATTAGGAGGTGGTGAGTTGGACTGTAACAGTTTATAGTGATGTCTAGCACTGGGGCATCATGTCGCAGACATTTAGCATGATGACAGTTTATAGTGATGTCTAGCACTGGGACATCATGTCGCAGACATTTAGAATGATGTCCCACCCATGCACATTACACTGACACCAGGCCGACCAGTCCAAACACTAATCTTTTAATCCTCTCCGATTAGTGAAGCAGCTGTCAGTACCATTTTTATAACTCTTTGGTATGACTCGGCCGGTGTTCGAACCCGCGACTTCCTGCATCCGAATAAGGAAAAGGACCATGTTTACAGGCGGCACTGGAGATAGAAAAAGAAAGTTACCTATTACCACCTCTAGTAAATGTACATACAGAAAAATCAGAGGTTTCAGAAAAAAGACCCATTAGAACAAAGGAAAGCAAGCACATGGAATTCAAAATAATCCATCCAAGCAAAGGCATTCAAAGAAATTCAAACACAATTGAAAGGAATTCAAACACAACTGAAAGGAATTCAAACAAAATTAAAAGGAATTCGAACAAAATTCAAAGGAATTCAAACACAATTGAAAGGAATTCAAACAAACTTCAAAGGAATTCAAACAAACTTACAAGGAATTCAAACACGTTTCAAAGGAATTCAAACAAAATTCAAAGGAATTCAAACAAAATTCAAAAGAATTCAAACAAACTTCAAGGGAATTCAAACAAAATTCAAAGGAATTCAAACAAAATTCTAGGGAATTCAAAACAAATTCAAAGGAATTCAAACAAAATTCTAAGGAATTCAAGCAAAATTCGAAGGAATTCAAACACAATTCAAATGAATTCAAACAAAATTCAAAGGAATTCAAACACAATTCAAAGGAATTCAAACAAAATTCTAAGGAATTCAAACAAAATTCAAAGGAATTCAAAACAAAATTCAAAGAAAGACCAGCTGAAGAAGCATCATAATATCACAGTCCAGTGAAGAAAATTTAAAAGGCAAAACAGTAAAAAGATTTTTTTAAAATAGACGTTTTATTTTAATTTTTTTAATTGTCTTATATTCCATTGCATTTTTTATTCAGTAGAATACACAACAAATAAATGAAGTGAACCGGTACTGGATATGATGTCAAGCTATTTACAAAATCGAGGGTAGCAAAGCAAAGCCGTAATTTTGTGGCAGGCTATGGTATAAAATCTGTCTCACTTGACACTGGATATTTTTTCCAATTAACCATTGTGCCAGTGTTTTAGCAAGCTACAGTTTGTAGCAGTTCAACAAGAAAATTAAATCTACGACCATAATGTTTAACATATTAGATATTCGACTTGACTACGCACAGTACTTACACAATACTGAATGTATCTTAACACTTTTTGGATTGTAAGATTATAAAAACGAAAATATTATTAAAACTTATAACAAGCATCTTTCTCCACAGATTCTCTATAACGTGCTATTTTAACATTAAGTACATTTTTCCTTGTCGCTGTACAAGCCAACAATGTTAAATCTATAGACTAATGTTAAATTCCCATTATCGCCATATCTTTCTTTTGGAACCAATAGAGACCCATACTTTTCAACCTACTGGTGTATAGTTAATTTTCGTTCAACTCACCCATATTAATTTATTTTACGTCCCAGAAAGAACCACACACGAGTTAATAGGGAATTAGAGGGACTCTTCCTCTGTGAGACCCGTTTGAAATATCCACAGGTTCATGTCATTTCCTTAATGCTCACCATGTTCTGATCCTGCTACTGACAAACAACAGTCTTCCAGAACGTGGATCATCCATCTTCCATAGATTCCTGGTCATATCTAAAAGAATGAAATTGTAATTGTATCTGCTGATGTTATCCACGTAGGCTTTGTTATCAGTTTGATAGTATCATAATAACGCTACAATTTTACAGTATGTTTTGTTTTAAGAGGCAGAATTATTCTCCTTTTCCGACATATTTACGTCAGTCATTTACCTATGTTGTGTCACCCGTATATATTTGCAGGTGCGGCTGGAGATAAATATAGAGCATTATGTTATCTCTTAATTGACAATAAGTTTATACAAATATTTATAATTTGTAAATACTCCTAGTACTTATATGCAAGAATCATACATAAATCATTACATAACCTAGTCATCGGATAAGACCTGACATTTTTTGGTGGCATATTTGCTATTGTATTGCTTGTGTTTGTGAAATGAGTATCTTTCCTGTTTGTTTACTTGATGGCAAATATGTATAGGACAGCAAATTTATGTTTTAAGGCCTGTCAAAGAGGACAAGTGTGTAAAATATAGCAGATACTACGCTTTTTTGATGGGTATTTTTTAATCATTTAATTTAGAAGATGCATGTGTTCCGAAGGTACAGGTAGGTTTTAATAAATATACTCATATCATGGCAATATCTTGTATTCGATCTTAGCATGTCCCCTACCCCCGCATTGAATACTGCTTAAAAAGAGTAAAATATTGTTTCTCGTAGAATATACAGAAGCGGGAGAAGAATTCACTTAACGTTTAGAAATTGATGTTATCTCCCTCAAGAATCTGACAATTAAGAAGATGCGTGCATGTCTCCTTTCCTTTAAAATGCAGATAAATCTTGAATGCTGACGCTCATCCAGATAATTCTGTGTTAGTCTTAATTGAAGTCTTACACACTGAGGAAACAACACAAGAGCTCTCCAGCAGCTATCATAATCAGGCATTGAAATATGTCACTCAACCAGCATTTGTCATTAAATTTAAATTTGGTATCGAAATATCTTTTGGTATTCGGAGTTAAGCGGTTTCGGTGTACTGAGAAAATGTTGATATAAAAGAAGGTAAATTTCGGGACTATCATAAAGGGTTGGTCTTGAGGGAATTCCATATATTGTGGTTTTCCATTTTGAGGAGCTTCGCTACGTCTTTGGTCTAAGAATATAGTACGTCTCATGCAAAGATACGGATGGAAATGGGAAATAAAAACTTCGTATATCGTGTCAATCAGCAGTCATAAATTGAGTCTTTATGCATTGTCTCACAATTCAGTTAGATAAGTGTTCAATACAATTGCATGAAGTTTGTACAAAGTATTGCATAAGAAAATTTGTTTGTATATGTATATTTCAAAATCACAGGCTCTTAATTATGATCGCTAGTTAAAGAAATGGAAATTCAACAAAAATAACCAAATACAGAAACACTGTTATTTGAATGTCGAGAAAGGTAGCTTTAGAATTATTGCTTTATTCCGACATTAATCGATAAAGATTAAAAGGTTTGCACAGAAAATGTATTCTTTGTAACAGAATTGTACTGAAACTTACATTATAGAAAGCCAAGGAAATTTAGAGACTGAATTAACAATAGATCACTCCAGATAGATTAAAGATATTACTGACGTCAACTCAACACACACATTTACACATTGAAGATATAAAAAAAAAACAACTGATGAGGTCAAAAATAACCAAGAAGATTACAACAAAAACTAATTTGTCGCTTCTAGTGCAGCTGCATTCGCTGTGCAACTCAGATGTGGGCACCGAATGATACTGTTCTGTATTCCCAGATGTGGGGACCGATCGATACTGTTCTGTATTCCCAGATTTCCACATTACAAACATTTTTGTTACTGCCAGCAAATGTCTTATAAGTGTTGAGCGTTTCCTTTTACAGTTGACCCCAAGGATAGGAAATGTACAATGAGACACCCTCAGACAATTTGGCTAAATGTTCTTACTGTCTTTTTGTTCATACCATATAGTAATAATTTACATGCATTTTACTCAGTGATGTTGCTATTGTTGCTGTTGTTGTTTTTGTTACTTTTCTCTTCTAAAGGGATTGTTGTTTTATGAGAACTTTGGCTGGAATGTTCTATAGATCAATCTCATAAACACATGCTGGGAACTCAGGAAGATAGTAAGAAGAGAAAGGATGAGTTCCTAGATAAAGAATGTCACGTGATGATGGAATGTCTAGGGAATCAGGTACGAAATCGTATGAGACTCTTGCTGGTACGGAAAACTTTATGATGATGTTAGTCCACTAATGTCATTTTTTTCAAAGAATCTTCTCCATAACGTTTATGAAATAACTCTCTCAAAAGAAAGAGTCACTCATAACGGTGTAGATACGGCTACATCTTTGAGAGAGAGAGAGAGAGAGAGAGAGAGAGAGAGAGAGAGAGAGAGAGAGAGAGAGAGAGAGAGAGAGAGAGAGAGAGAAAGAGAGAGAGAGAGAGAGAGAGAGAGAAGAAGAAGAAGAAGAAGAAGAAGAAAAGGCTCTCTTAAAAGGAGCGCCGCGATGATAGACAGCTACACTGAAATGATATTCGCCAGCTACCAGCTATATCTGAAATGATAGCCGCCGCCGCGACGATAAACCAGCTGCACTACATCTGCAATGAGAAGACAAACATCTATTTTCTTTGTCGGTACGGAACTGACTTTTTATTTAATTAAACAACACAAATATATTGACTACATTCTACAAACACATCTAAAAACGTTATAATAAAAGTTCATGCAATACATATTATATTTTCCTTTTTCAAGCTTTCCAACTTCATTTATTCGTATAACTTCTGCATTTTAGAATATTATACAAATAGTTAAGTCTCAATCAATTTCAAGATAGCCTAAAGTATAAAATGTAACAATTATAATTAATGTAACAATTAATTTAAAGAAATGCATTTTACTTATTTTAAAATAGAATATAGATTTAAAATATATTGCTAGATAATACTCTTTCTTACTTAAAGAATACTTTATTTCAATCATTAAATCAAAACATGAAGTTGGTAGCAATCTCAACCTTTACAATAAAAAATACATAAATATAATTAAATAATAATTCTTTAGAACATTTAAACATTCCGTTACAATATATTATAAATAAAGGTATTAAGTGAACAATATTGCTAACATAACAATGTTACTATTAAAATCTCAACATTAAAAGTACTTATTTCTAAAGAAGTTACGACATATACAATTATTTTACCTGCAATGAGAAGACAAACATCTATTTTCTTTGTCGGTACGGAACTGACCTGACCCTTAAATGCGTGGTCTATTTATATGCATCCTGTGTCAGGTTAACGTACCGTTGGAAAAAGATGTTCATTCTCATCAGGTAAAAATCAGTTTCTCCTGGTCAAAACCGGCTTAATTTGACGTCATCTGACATAAGGTACAACTCAGATTTGTAGTTTATCTAGGTCCAAACATGATAATTCCTTAAATTTTCTAAACCAGGAACATGTTAAAATATTAAGCCAGCTGTAATGTCTGTCAATCTTTAGATAAGAACCATTTTGTAGAAACGACTGTCCATCATTAGTTAAGAACCATTCTGTATTTACGTCAGCACGGAAGTTTGTTCTACTTTTTTATGACTTTTGCCAATGCCTGGTTTTACGGAATATATAGCTAATGATTCACGTTGCCAACTTATGCTATAAATGAATAAAACATTACTTTGATACAATTTAAAGAAAATAGTAATCTTATTAATTTTACTAAAAAATTAATCCTAACAGTTGCTTTAAACGTTTCGGTGTTCAAAAGAGGATTAATTTTGTATGTAATAGCCTTTAACATGTATTTTCATTGTATTTATGCACATGATCATTACATGAGTATCACTCACTTGAATATTCCATATGTGTCAGACTGAATCAAAATTTGTAATCTTTTCTCAAGTGACTACAAACCACATGATCAGTAGAGACAATGTAATGATATCACAGCGTTGTGACACTCAAACGACAGACGATAAAAATGTCAGAAAATATTTATGAGATTTAAGAAGCAATCTATTTTAACAACTCTACAATTACATGGTCGTAAAGACAAATATCAGCATTTAATGTGTGTGCATGTGTTTGCGTGTGCGTTGGCGCATTATCTGAAATCACCCAAAGCAACTTCCTGAGAGCTGCTTTGGGTGAACATTGATTCAACATTTGCGAGGTTGACGTAGTTGGTTAATGTATGACAGGAAAATGAGCGAGGTACTAAATTGTACTTGATAGTAACTACACTCGTCCTCTTAATATCATTCTCGTCAGTAAAGAATGTCGCCAGACATTTTATTATCCTACATTTTTGTAGTGTGCCGAAAATCAAACTTACCCTCGGATTAAATCACCTCTACATTCTTAATCGGTAGATCCTAAAATTGGGAAGAGCTATATAAAATAAATGAGTACCGAGTTAGAAGCATGACTGTCTTTATTGAATTTAAATAGTCTCAGTTAATGTTGCATTTTTGTCTGATTTTTAGTGAAATAATAATAACCTAATCAATGATGCTGAAGTTTCCTTCAGCATCATTGATTAGGTTATTATTATGTCAGAATGTTAGGTTATTAGCATGTCAGAATGCATACTGCAGTCCAAAATATTGACGCATGACGAGAAAAGTTTTCATGTGTGTGCATTTAACACTATTTCTGAAGGCGTTTTTCTCGAGAATCATGGGTATATTTGATTGTTCTTGATTTAATATGTGACAGTCTTAGCAGTTCCTTGTACCATATTAGGGGCAAGGAAAGTTTGTTATAATTTGAACAGTAAAGTTTCAGCAGCACCGCCTTCCTAATAACTGAATATTGTTTGTCAAGTAATGGCTTTACTTCGTGTTTTATAATTATTGTCTTTAAAGAAATAATCCTACTATTTTTTAAAGTTTTTCTTTTAAGATGAAATTCGGCCAAGCTATTTCAAGACATTTGTTTGTAACGGTGTTTTCACGTTGCCAAGTTGACTTAGAGTAGCTCTGTTCATTAACATGTGTGCTATAAAAGTTTTAATCATTTCAGAAATCTAAGACTTCTTTACAGTCTTCGTTGTTTTCGTTGTATCAAAGAGGCAAACAAACCAACAAGGAACACTTTTTATTTTTCTGCGAAATTATGTTACTAGAAAGTTGTATTTCACTGGTAACGTATGAAAACAAAGGATAAAATGATGTATCAATATTGTTATTTAATACTTTTTTTGGATGTTTATCAAATAGCTAACCAGTAACATTTTAAGCATAATGGTGTTTGAAAATTTCAGCTCTTACATCTGGTCAGGACTTAGATACCAACAAATAGAAAATCTAGCACAAATTGTATCTTAAAAAACAGATGGAAAGGCTTTCAGTGTATTACTTTTGGAAAATATACGTTCTAACGCAGGGATCCCGTCCAACCTTAGTGTGTAAGGTAATTTCATTAATGTTAGTAGAAACGTGACGACTTAACAAATATTTAACACCTCTCCTTATCGTTACATTCAGTAATATAACAGCTTTCGCAGCTTTTTTCCAATAAAAGTTAAACTGAAATTTACAAACTTAATTAAAACATAAAAACTCGTAAGAGCCATTATTGCAATGTGTCCGCTTGTTTTATATAGCATTCAGAATTGACACCTCAAGTGCCGAGTCAATATTCACATTGCAATCTATATTACAGAAACGCTATGTTTTATAATAGACTAATTATTGCATGTTAAAGCAAGTCTGTCAAATAAAATAACAGAGGTGGTATCTGAAAGATTTCTAGAATGTTGCAAATGGGGAGAAGACAGCGCACTATAAAATGAAGACATTTAAACATACGTCCTGCGAATCTGCATTGATTTCAAAGTCAGATTGAAATGTTGATTGTATTTACTGATATATTGTTGGATGCATTTTCAATCAATTGAAAAAGTAAGCTATAAATGGAATGGTTCATCATTTATTTGCTTGGTTAAAGAAGGTTAGTTGCCTTGGTGCCAAAGTGATAATCATTTAAAGCTCTTTCTTGCTATGGAAGTTACCGTAATTTACCAATAGGATTACACAGCCTATTTTGTTTCAAAATTTGATAATGACCACAATTTATGAAATTATTTACCTAGAATCAAAATATTGTGTGTGTTAGTTTTAGACAACAAACAGGGATATTGACAGGGTAGGTGACTATTTTGAGGACGAACAATATCCTAATAAGATTTTTTTTTGTTCTTTGCATTTACGATCTGGAGCTTAGGTTTTCAAGTTACTTATCTTAGAAACACAATTATATTACTATGCAGGCTGTTATATTATTGATATTATCATCATATATATTTATTTTCTTGTTTCTGTACTTCATTTAAACTATTTGCAAATGTCTCCCACAGACGGATATAAAAAGGCTTGTTTCCGAGACGTTGAAATCCAGTACAAAAACAAAACGGGCAAGAAGAATATGCAAGAGTAATACAGTTGCTCCAGTGAAATTAAAACGATTGAAATATACAGTAGGCTTTTTTAATTGGGCTAGTCAATTACGTTGTACTGTTCGGTTGAATTTGTTTGGATAATGACGTGCATGAATCATTCATTTGAAGTAGGTAACTGCGAAAAGTTAGATGAAGATTTTAAAGTAATAAAACAATTTAAATTTCAAACTCGAAATGGACCGGACACAATTACTTAATAGTGATTTAATAAAAGACATTGAATTATCTATTAACAAAATGATAACGTCCCTTTGCAACATGAAATGATGAATGACAAAATATTGATAAGCATTTTGTGCCTTTTTTAGTGGATGTCACTTTGAAGTCATTGGCACATTTGATAGTCACTAGGTGCTAGTACACTTTGTCTGCTTTACATATTAGTTCAATAATATACTAGTATTCATGTAGTATATCATCAATAGACAATTATTCACATCGACCTTGTGGATTCACCTTTGAGAGCAAGCAAAAGTGTAATAGAGAAGTAATTACGGACAATTTATATTTTATTGTATGATACAAGTTTTAGTTTATTATATGACACAATATTTAGTTTGTTACATGATACAAATTTTAGTTTATTGTATGATACAATTTTAATCTATTATACGATACAATTTTTGTGTTTATTATATGATACAATATTTAGTCTATTATATGATAAAAAGTTTAGTTTATTATATGATACAATTTTAGTTTATTGTATGATACAATATATAGTTTATTGCATAATACAACATTTAGTTTTTTGCATGATACAATTTTTATTTCATTATATGATATAATTTTAGTCTATTATATGATACAATATTTAGTTTATTGTATGATACAATATTTAGTTTATTGTATGATACAATATTTAGTTTATTGCATGATACAATATTTAGTTTTTTGCATGATATAATTTTTATTTCATTATATGCTACAATTTTAGTTTATTGTATGATACAATATTTAGTTTATTACATGATACAATTTTTAGTTTAGTACATGATACAATTTTTAGTTTATTATATGATACAGTATTTAGTTTATTATATGATAAAAAGTTTAGTTTATGGTACGATACAATTTTTATTTCATTATATGATAAATTTATTAGTTTATTGTATGATACATTTTTAGCTTATTGTATGATATAGTTTTTAGTTTTTTTTGCATGATACAATTTATCTGATCAATATTAAGTTGAATAGTGAAATATGTCACTTCAATAAAGCTAATACGTAATTATAAAAACTTGTTACATAAATGTGGTAACTTGAAAGCAGAAAGCACAATACTAATTATTTTAATTTGCTCACGAACATTTAGTATCTATCCCAAGGAATTTGAGAAAACAAAATTTAATATGGTGTGAGTAAGACACATATATCAAATTTCCACGTTACGTGCGTTAGATTTATGTTAATTGGCATATTTGCGAATAAAGATTTATTGGATTAGGTTTAAAAATAACCAATTAAACTTCTACTTCGACAATAAAATATATCAGTCGAAAATCCTTGAGTCGCATTGAAATAACGGTTGTACAGTCAGATTCTTTCCAACATGAACAAAATTTGTTTACGTTGAAACTTTCATTAACATGCAAAACTAACTGAGTCCTTAGCGAAAACTTGAATTAAGCAAGTACAAAGAATCCACGATATTCGCGCAGAAAGTGGGTCAATTGGTTTTACAATCGCATAAGTCTAAAATGTATACACAGGGTTTGACATACTGGAACATGTTCAAATTGTCGAGAAGTTTATATATTATCAAAATAAATATATTCACGAAATTCCAACATTGTCCTTGAAATTATTTTTAAAAAGTCAAAACTCAAATAAAATGACTGTATTAAATCAACGTGTAACCTTGACCTTTCTTGACCCCTTAGTTTTGATCTTGACACATGAATGGGGGTGGGGGCAGAAATTCATACCAGAAATGTATTAGACTGACTCGCATTTGCAACAACTACTCCCCCCCCCCCTTCCTGGGTGTGGGGTGTGTGAAGAACAATAGTTAAATCAGCGCAGACAGTAGTTAAATGAAGTTTTAGCGTGGCAAAAAATGTAAGTACCTTCTCCTATAATATATCACATCTGTACTTAGAAAGAGAAAATGCACAATCCAAACAAAAGAACACGGCTTTCCTTATGAAGTAGTAGGTATGCAAAAATGGCAAGGAAACATGGACATAACATTTTGTCAATAATATGAATAGGGTATCGATGTAGCAGGTACTTTTCACAGCATTATGATCACATTATGAATTGAGTCTATTATGTACCAGGTACATTTCACAGCATTGTGATCACAGTATGAATTGAGTCTATAATGTAGCAGGTACTTTTCGCAGCATATCACATTATGAATTGAGTCTATAATGTAGCAGGTACTTTTCACAGCCTTGTGATCACAGTATGAATTGAGTCTATTATGTAGTAGGTACTGTTCACAGAAGTGTGTTCATAGTAAGATTAGGGCCCAAAGCTGTAGCAGGCACTGTTCACAGCACGTGTTCATGGTGGAAATATAGTAGCAGGTACTGTTCACAGCATTGTGATCATATTATGAATATGGATTATACTTTCTCTGCGAGGGCATATATATATATATATATATATATATATATATATATATATATATATATATATATATATATATATATATATATATATATATATATATATATATATTGTAACGTGCTTATGCTCGAATAAACAGTAATATCTGTCTGTCTGTCTGTCCCTTAGTCTTGCCGACCGTTGGGGCACCAATGATGACCTGACAACCAGCTTCCACCATTCCAATCTGTTCTCTGATACTCTCACTGTGTCACTCAGTTTCTATCCTGTCCACTCTGAGATGTTATCCTCCCATCTTTTCCTCTGTCTTCCTCTCCTTCGCCCTCCCTGCACAGTAACTTGCATGATTGTCCTAGCATGCCCTGTTGATCAGTAACATAGAAAGAGTGAAAATAACAAGCTTGTAAAAACTTAATAAACAATTTATTGAGCATAAATATTTTCCAAAAGAAAATTAAACTTACGGTTTTAAGAATCAATTCCAAAATTAAGCCAAAAATAATTCAAAATATAATCCACTAGTGAAATTGCAATAGTCCTGGTAATAAAATGTCCTAATAATCCCCAGTTCGAATCTTAGTGAAGCATCCAAGATAGAAGACGATGTCACTTGATAAAATCACTTCTGGTCTTATGAAATTCAATGAGCACAATCGTTTTCCAGATAAATAACAAAATAAATCCTCTTGATCCAAACCAATTGAAATAATTTCCAGTACAAGAAAATTTAAAATAACTCAAAACAACACAACTTAATATTCTAACAGCCCAACTTCTACTAAATAGTTCGCTCCAAAACATAATTTATATACCTGCTTTTACGTAAACAAGGAAGGGGTCACATGATTTTCTATAATCTTTAGAACAAATTTACGTTCAAAACATCTCGTACACACCGTATGACCCAGATGAGAATCAGTTATTTTTACTCTCAAGAACTAAAAATAGAAATATATTTATAACAAAGCTCCATAATGTCCTTGGAATGAACCAGTCATTTTAAAAGCTTGTTTACAACTCTTAAGCCAGGTCAGAAATGAGGTCAACATCTGGTGTTTATTTGTAAAGTACAGGTCATCTCCCAATGAATGAATCTTAAACTTAAAATGTCAAATTTGAATCTGACAAACAAACAATTAATACAAAAATAAATGACTTAAATCAAATATACGTAACAATATATATATATATATATATATATATATATATATATATATAAGCGCTTTACACCATCAATAATGATATGACTACACTATAGAACAACAAATGACAAAAACAAAAAAATTGGAAGACATAAAAACATGCTGAAAACATAAAAGATATAGAACATGATTAGGTCGCTAAGTTTGTCCCTGCAGTCGAAACAGGTGAGTCTTAAGAGCACTCTTAAAAGGGACCACTGTGTCTTTGTGTCTAATTTCAATGGTCAATTCGTTCCACGTCGCCGGGCCCTGGTGTGCAAACGAACGTTGTCCATATGACTTTGTTTTCACCTTAGGAACAATGAGTATACGATTATCAGAAGAAGAGCGTTAGGATCTAGCTGGTGTATACACATGGGTGAGGCTGGATATGTATGTTGGACTAGAGTCTGTCATTGAAACATAGCACAGAGAACAAATTTTGTGTTTGATTCTTAATCGAATTGATAGCCAAAGTAGGGTACAGAGCAGTGGTAAGTAGCCATGGGGAATGATTCTATTAAAATATGCATTAATGCCGTCGCATTGCATTTATGGTGACTGATAAACATGAGATATGCAGTCCAGACGTAGGACAACAGTTAAAATCCAAATCACACACACACACACACACACACACACACACACACACACACACACACACACACACACACACAGAGTTATACATATCAAGCTAATAAAGTTATTTTCATGCCATTGTGAACCCAAAACGTAAATGTAGTCTAGTAGACACGTAGCATGATGTCCCACCCAGTCATTATCCTGACACCAGGCCGACCAGTTCTAACACTAACCTCTTAATGCTGAGCGTCAAGCGAGGCAGCTGTTAGAGCACTAAGTTCACTTTCGTACCTAAAACATCGTAGCCTGTGTACGATCAGTCTTTGTTTGGCTTGTAGTGTGATTACTAATGCTGTCGTGTCAAAACGATTAGTAAAATGAAATTTCTTCTTTGTTGTTTTTTTGTGATTTTTGTATATTGCATAATGCACAATATTCAAAGCAGGTTTTTTTTAAATAAAAAAAATTCAATTTGTTCAATTACATCTCGTTTTCATTTCAAATAGAATGTATTGGTATGAACATGCGTACATTTGAAATGAAACTAAATTGGTAAGTCTCCCATTTTCCGATATTTTATCTTTACTTAGTTAAACAACACTTTACACAAAATACGAGATAACTGCAGTGGAACAGAATATTCTGGTGACGTTTGCCTCTTTTCAAATGGTATGTATTGTAGTATTTGTTTTTCGTTGATCGATCGAATTCGGTATGCTATTTGCTCCAAAATTGGTGACGGAAACCTTATCTGCGCAGAAATGCCAGACAACAGTGTACATCACTGCGTAAATGTCCAATTATTTCCTTATGTAATTCGTTATTTGTGTCGACTTAAATTGTAGACTTCACATTTTAAAACCGATGACAATATGACTTGCTACGAATTAAGATGGAAGAGTCTATTCTTAGTCTTCGTTAGGGTAACATCAGTATGACACATTGAGTGCAAATGAACATCAATCATCCTCATACCATAAAACATATATTACCGTATATATGTGGCGTGTACGTCAAAATCCAACTGCAAAAAGTGTTTATTCTGCTGATTATATTAGATATAAGAAACTGAACGAATCCATATATGCAGGCCCATGATGTTATTGCAGTGGTGTCTATGAAGTTTGCTGTTAAATGTTGATTATATGCGAGTACAGACTGTATACTTTGCAACCGTTCTTGATTATTCTAACAGCATCTTCTACTTTATGGAAAATAGTTTGGTTCTATTGAATTTTAAATGCCAAATTTCGGTTTTCTTTGTCTCTGTTGTAGTCCGTAACTACGACCAATAAACGTTTAGCACATACCTTGACTCTTACATGGTGAAAGGTGTTCATTTAACAGACCACCGTCTCTTGCTTGAGAAACTGCGTGAGATTGCTTGTAATCGCTTGAGGAAAACGAACGATACTTTTAAGATGGTCCAAGCATTCATAACAGCAACGAACGGATTCGTTTCAACAAAATTTGACCCTTCACATTAAGGTGAAGAAAAAGTCGGATTCGCCTTTACTCACTACATATTTGCCAATTTAACTTGAGTTATTATTCCCTAATTGTATAATTGTTTCATCAATTAAACCCTTATACGTTTTTTATTATTAGGTTGTTGTAACCTACATCAGTTTATCATTAGGGAACCTTGTAAGCCTTTTTGAAGACTGTTTAATGTATATTGACATTGCTCTTCTAATATCGTTTATACGTGCCATTTGACATGTGAAATTCATTTCTGTTATGATTCTGAAAATTGTTTTGCCGGAAATCCATTTACATAGATTTTGTTTCTTGTCATTAATATAGATTTTACATTTGAGCAAACAGCAGACAAGACTATTGCTTGACCCATTAGTGAATATGTCTATATTCATTAGTAAATGAATTATGAATTAGAGATCTGAAAAGAAGAGAAAAGTAATTCAAGTTGAAACATTCAATATATATATATATATATATATATATATATATATATATATATATATATATATATATATATATATATATATATATATATATATATATCCTGGACGGCTCCGGTGGCCTAGTGGTTTTGTTAGAGCGTCCGACGCGGAACGAGAGATTGTGAGTTCGACGCCCCTCCCCCAGGCCGAGTCATGCCAAAGACTTACAAAATTCGTACTAACAGCTGCCTCGCTTGGCGCTCACCATTAAGAGGTTATTAACAAATTTAAAGTAATGGAATTTTAAACTAAACGCTAGAAGCATTACCTAAATCATAGTCCGACCTTGGAAAAATTAATGAAATCATATTACATCTTATACAGACATTGAGATTGTGTTAATTTATATAAAAAAAGGATTTATACACACACACACACACACACACACACACACACACACACACACACACACACATATATATATATATATATATATATATATATATATATATATATATATATATATATATATATATATAAGGAATAGAAACAAGTAATTATTACGACCATACAAGCGTCGGCAAATATTAAAAAAATGATGCAATTTTGTTATTTTTATAAAAATATAACAAAGAGGAGTTTGTTAATATGAGGGTGTCTATTCGTGAGTACTCATCTTTAAAAAACAGTTTTCTACGTCCCTGATTTAAATACAAAATTCATTAAAATCAAAACCTAGTCTCATAAAAATGCAATTTTGCTTTGCAAGGACCAATAATATTATAATCCGAATGGTTCGTTTTAAATACATGGTTCAAAATTTTTTAAAAAGTTTTTAGTTTTTGATAATTCTTCTGTTGCACGTCTCTGCTGGGTAAATAATGTGTCTAAAGTGGATGGTTCATTGTGGAACACATAATGGATTATCTGTGTAAAAAAGAAGAAAAAAAAAGAAGAAGCAGGCTTGTTATATGACGATACTTTAGTATGTTTATCCATATTGTGTGCTTAATTTTTGTCCATGATTATAGATTGATATAATTTACACGTGGAGCTATTGCGACATGGAGTTGTAGTATAGTCTTTTGGATATACATAAAGTCGAAAAAGAGAGCAATTAATTCATTCCCAACCATTCCTATTTTATTGTATTCTCATTCTGTAAACGTATGTAATGTTGTGTTTATATGTAATCTGAGAGGAATCATTTATTAAAATTATTTTCTTTAATTACAAAATGATCCTATTATTACTTGGACTAAATGCGATTTTTGGATTACCGTGAATTCATTCTAAAGACTTTTGGGCAATATGCTTGTAATAAAATAAGGTTGTTGTCGCTTCAGCTCATTCAAGGCCTGCAACTCATTCTTAACTCTATTCTTTTTTACCTATTATAGAACTTTTAGGATTTTTTTAAAAAGTTTAATTCACAATGCTGTAAGATCAATTTTTCAATTGACAACTTAGTTTATTAAATTTTTTTTTATGTTTTACATAACTTGTTGGTTATGATTCTGTTACTTAATTTTAAGACCATATAATCGTATTTACTTACAATATCAATATCTAATGAACATGAAATTAAACCAAATAACTATAAGATGTTTAAGATATCAAGAAAAAGTAAGACATAAAATGTATGTTTTAAAAAAACTGCTTTGATTCTTTACGTCACAGCAACACCAGTAGTTTTTTTTGTCCCGTGGCAATTTGAGCGAAGTCCCTTTCCAACGAGTACACCACAATAGCTCACCCAGGCTGGTCCTATGGTACGATTCAAAGCGGTACCCTTTCGGTCTTGAGTCCAGCACATTAATCATTGAGCCGCGGCTCCCGTTCAAAAAAGAACATAAAAGCATATAATTGGCCCATATATTTAAATATAATTTTAAAAAACATGGATAAATAAAGTGGAATCATGACGATAAATTTGAAATTCCGACATGACGCCATGTAGTGAAATGATTATAACACTCTTTTTTTTCTAATTAAGTTTTTTCTTTTCTTCTTCATAGTTATGTGTCCTGCATAAAAAATGCACACAATCAACATCTTTATTTGTGGCGCTAATTGCTTAAGGGTTTACCCAAAATTTACGCAAAAACAGGAAAAAGTGTGAACATCAGTAATATGGCTTCTGATTTGATATATCAGTTGTGACGTATCGTTTACTTGCATGAGAAATGTTTTTTGTTTGGTTTCATTTCAAACTTAATTTCAATTTTAAAATTAAAGTTTTTTTATGTTACAAAATTGTGCCTATGTTTTTCGAATACAACTCTAAGGAATTTGTAAGCTTAAAGTTTTTTGTGAGGTAACACAACTACAATATGGGTTGCTTTACGGTATAAACATTTTCATGCTATGATTGTATTTAAGTTTTCGAAGATTTGATGTTTGTTTTAAAAGTGTAATTAATTTAAGAAGTTCATTCTATTTTGGATGAAAGTAGTGTTCCAAGATAATGATAAGATTCCACGCAGTTAAGATCAGTATTTTTGTAAATAAACAAAACATGTTCTGGAATATTTATTACTTTCTTGTTCGTAAAAACATGGCCATTGTTTTATCTAAATTAATTTTAAGAGCAACAGCTTTGGCTATTATGCATTTTGATTAGATTTGTACTATTAAGTAGGTATTTTTCAACACGTTAAGGAGGTGAATAATGCAGAGATTACCATCTGCAAGAGACGTATGAAAGTATTCATAAATCAAACTGTACTTAGATAAAGAAACAAGTATGGTCCAAGATCGCATCTTTGTTATACACCAGCGTTGATAATCGTTCTGCGTAAATAAGTATCGTTCCGTGTAATTAAGTATCGTATTTGTTTTCTATTAGTTTTCAACTATTTAGCCTCTGTGCAAGACCCAGTCAAAAGTTTTTGATTGATTGTTCCAGAGAATAATATGAGGAATTCTGATTGATGCTTGTGAAAAGAAAGTTTTATGACAGTACTTATACACGCTTAAAAATGCGGTTTTTTTAAATCATTTGCGACATAGCTAAATGGAGATACAGGTTTATAATTAAAAATTTCATATAAATCATCTTTTCAGGAATAGGAAAATTATGCGACAGGTTCCACGAATGTGGAAATTTTATATCCTTCAACGGTATAATTAAAAACAAAGTGATGGTCCTTTCGTTACACTCATCTATTTGAGCATCGTGACGTATGCCATCAGACACTGTGGTTTTATTGACCAGATTGGATTTAATGATGTCTGTCTCATTTTTAGACTGTCTAGGTACCAAAGATATCAATACCTCACTTGGAATTATTGAGTCAAGGATAACTATCATCAGTAGTTGAAATCGAAGTGAATTGCATCAACAAAGAGGGTGGACAGACCGAAACTATTTCAAGCAAATCGAAACTATTTCAGCAAAATCCTAAAGGATTTCAAACCGAAACTATTTCGCAGACAAAAAAAAGAGAAATAGTTTCGATTGAAATCCTTTACAGACTCGGCATTGATGGTGCTGTGGAGACAAATTGTTTAACCGAATATTTGATCAAGTCCGATAAGATATATTGGTCATGCAAATTGATCGTTACAAATCCATGTGGGATTGACTGAGCGTGACCAAAGAAATTGCTAAAGAGATTATAATCTATATCACCGCCGCACCAAGTTTGCCAAATATTTCGTAGCGTATGTGTCAACTCCATTAAATACAGCAAGAATATTGTAGTTATCTCTGATCACTTTTGGTATTGAGTGTATCGTTGAGTGACATATATCACATCAGTATTTTTATGTCTACCTCTGGAAAATATCCTAGCGGGATTCTTTTGATTGTCTAGCATCACATCATCATATACAACTAAATTGTTAATACTTCCATCAATAACATCAATGCTCGGTGCTTCCTCGATATCGGTTATAAACTCAATAATATTTTCATCGATTTCCGATTTAGCTTTCTCTTTAAAATCCTTTAACACCTCGTAACATTGCTGATTGTCTACACTTGGGGCTACCAAATACAACTTGTCCCATTTCATCCATCTCGTTATCAAATTAAGTAGCAGTTGTGTCTTGTCACTTCCAGATGGTCCAATGATAATCAATCGAATAAAATTTGGTAGCGCTGCATGATGTTTAACAGGCTCTCGTGTTTTTGTCGCCGAAAAATCAATTACATTCATGTTATTATAAATAAGTTATGGATCTATATTGTGTGAAATGTAAGAAGCGTACTAGCACAAATGACTTGACAACAATTACAACTAACAATAATAGATCAGCACTTGCTGGTAAGTGTGTACAATGTGGTACAAAAAAAATTAGAGTTGTTTTTAAAAAAAACGAGGAGGTGATATTGCAGCCAAGTTAGTAAAATTACGGGGAACACCATGGGCAAAATATCCAGCAGAAAATCACCTTCCAGCGTATAGTTATTGTGGACCCGGGACCAGACTCGACATCCGACTCGATGATCAAAACAAACCCCGACCCGGTGAATAACCAATAAACGCTATTGATAAGGCATGTCATGTTCATGATGTTGCTTATAAAAGCAGTAATCTGCAACAGAGATATATCGCAGATGAGAAATTGATTCACTGATAAATCCTTCAAAGAAACGTTGGCTTCATGGTTGATGAAATCGGCGATGAAAAGTAAATTAATGCTGGGTGCTGGTAATTAATGACATCATGGAATCTATTTATTATTCTCCAAGAGGATACTGGAGGGGTAAATCAGCAATCAGTAAACTCGCTAACGCCGCAAAGGTGAAAAATACTACAGCAAGGGATTGGTTATCCAAACAGGCGATATGGCAAATTTATCTACCACCGCTTAAACAAATTAATTTCTCGCATTTTGATGTCAGCGTCCCTAATGAAGTTCATCAAGCTGATATATTATTTCTGCCGCATGATGGTGTTTACAAATACGCGCTAACTGTAGTTGATGTTGCGAGTAGATACAAACAAGCAGAGCCATTAAAGACAAAGTCATCAACTGAGGTGTCTTCTGCGTTTGAAAGGATTTATCGGCGGGGTCCTCTGCAGTGGCCAAATCTATTACAAGTTGATCCTGGCAAGGAATTTCAGGGTGTAGTATTATCAACAATGAAGCATCATAATGTCACCATCAGACGAGGACATACTGCAATACATCTCAATCAGGCAATTGTTGAACGATTTAATCGGACACTTGCTGAGCGGTTATTTGGATATCAATACGCGAAGGAATTTATTCAGGATAAACGATCTCGTGAATGGGTCAAGAGATTACCGGGTGTAATTACCACACTAAATAATGAGATTACTCGAACAATCAACATGAAACCTAACAACGCGATTAAAAAGAAGTATATACCCGTAAAACCGCAAAATGATTTTTCAAAACAGCCAATTCTCGGCAATGTCACTGTAAGATATTTATATGAACCAGGAGAGCTCGAAAGTGGCAAAAAAGAGCTACTGATCCTATTTGGAGTGTTAGCGCACATAAAATATCTAGTATGACGAGATCCACGGGTAGACCGCCAGTCTATAGATTGGATTCAACTGCTCCTCAGCGGAGGTTTTTACTCGTAAACATTTACAAGTAATACCCGAGGATACTCAATTACCGCCGCGTGGTCTTAACTAGCACCTCTTCGTCTGTTACACTCAAGACAAGTTAACATCACATTATCTCTGGTATGAACAACGCTGCTAACTTTTCTGTCTACGGTAAATTAGCGAGGGTCTTTATCCGACCAACACCAACGCATTATACAATTACAACTCGCGCAGTGATTACTTTGTTGTTGTTTCATTATAATTATAAATTCAGCATCAATGTCAAATTCTCGTTTATTTTTTTTTTATCCTCTTGTTTATAACCAGCGAATTTTTTCTGATTATGTCAACGCTGACAATATTAGTGATTGTGGTGTCATTATCATCTAAAACAACTCTTCGAAGTTGATTTATTATTCGTACTCTGGACACTGCAAGATAAACTAAATTCGACCACTCGATGCGATTATCTATGATCCAAACAATTGTATCGGATATAGTCAATCCCTGCGAAGAATCTATCGTCGCTGCGTTTCATAGCGTCCATGGAGATTTATCAGCACGCAATGCATTTTCGACAACACTAATATCAACCAACACAATATCATTTAACACGAGAATCTGCTTCTCTGTCTGTCCTGGAATATCAAATTCGATATTTTGTCTTCGTGTATCCTTGATTCTATAACACAGCGGTGTTGGAAACGTTGGAAATTTTTCTTTATGCGTGTTAAATAACTTCATCTGAGGTGTGTCTCTGACTATCTTTCTACTTGCCACTAACAAATCGTTTGGTATCCACGCTTCCCGGAAATCATTTAATGGTGTTTCTGAAATTATTTCACGCGCTATTTCACACTGGATTCTATCCGTTTGAAATCTAATTAGTTTTTTGAACTCAAGTAATTCATTATCAAGTGATCTATGATCGGTATTAATTTCTTCATAATAGTCTACGAAATTCTTCAGCCAATTATGTGGGGATAAACCGACAAATGGTGGTGGTTGACCATGATCGCCACACATTATCACTTTTGTATTCGCTAGCAATAACCAATCTAGAAACGTTTGTAATACAATTAACGACACCGTGCATATCTCATCCCAAATAATGATTTCAGGAAAATATTTGTCGCCCATTCAATCAGAAGTCCATTCGTCACCTTTCCATCGAAAAAAACTGTGATAAGTGCAAGCATTAATTCCTCGCTGTTTCATCTCTCTTGCGAGTCTGTGTGTTGGTGTTAGCACAGTCATGTTTGATTTCTCTCGAAATAATTCGATCGCACGAGTCGTCTTCCCTGACCCACCAGAGCCGTTTAAATAACTGGTTTTATATCTACATATTGGATCGGATATCGAATGTGCATTAGATAGTTCTGATATTTGATTATTTTTCAAGTAATTGTTTTCAATCGTAACATCTGCTGATTTGGAGTAATCACGCAGTATTTCTTTTTTAATTCTCCATGATCCCCAACACTCGTCTGAATTTGTAAATTCAGCCACTGCTACTTTATTTTTTACGTTTATATAAAATGAATCAATGGCTACTCTAACTGCGGATTCAGGAAATCCATTCATCATCGAAAGTAAATTATCAGAAGCATAAGCCAGCATAGACGCCTTTAAGCATGTATATTGAGGATTTTCTTCATCTGCGTACGTAACAATTGTACCGAATTTATTTCCATCTGATAAGCGTCTTTACGAGTGACATATATACCCCTAGATGTTACATCTGCGATTATAAAATCGCATTAAAAACATCATATATAATTAATCGTGAAGAATGTCGTTTATGGTCGTATTTTCCACCCTTGTGAATTTACCAATTATTCTTCTACCGAGATCTTTTACGTGTTTATTTCTAACTTCAAAGATTTCCTTGGACCACCTTAAGATATATTCTTCGTCTAGATTAGGAAATTGTTTTTTGTTTTCGGTGATTATGCTATCTAGACTATCAGGTTGTGGTAACCAGACTTCAGTTTGTTTTCGATATGATATAATTGCTTCACTGACAATCAACAATATCAGTATTTTATAATCAATCATATACCGTAGTAACACAATTGGCATCCAGTGTTTTTCAGAGATGTGTCTACCAGTTCAAACATAACAACACGGATGAAGTCCTTTAGCCTGTTCAAATGATACCACACGAGCGAATCCGGTTAAATCAAAATCGGGAAGTGGTCCATTAATCGTAACACGGGTCATTTCGTGTGTGGGATGTCCAAATCTTTTAAAGTACTCAGAACACTCTCCGTACACAAGAAAACTCCCGGATAAAAGGCAATCATATCAACCGAAATGATGTTTTCAGGGTCATATTTTGTATTCCATAATCCACCATGGTAATAATCTACTCAACTGGCTTCGATATCTGAGAGAAATTCGGCTCTTGTTGGTTTCCATAGATTTATTTTTCTCGTGCAATGAGCTGCAACTGACGGAATTGTAAAACAGTTTGTTAGTAATTGTTCGTCGTGTTCCGTTGAAAAACCACTAGCTATTTTTTTCATCTCGTTGTGGAGGGCTTCAGTACGATATAATTTGCCATTTGGGTTTTACAAATTGATGGAAATTACCCTCTTCGTTTTCAAAACTCTGAAGTAACCACACTGACACAGGATCGTTTTTACTTGACTGAGAAATAAAATCAAATAAATTCCCGCTCTCCGAGAATTCCACGGTAGATATTTTATGGTTCTATCCCGCGAAAATATTGTTACTGCGGATGTCCACGCGTGTTCATTACGGTCAATAAATTTGATTGGAGATCCTCTCGATTTATATTTCGGTTCATATAATATCTTGCCTGTTACTGTCTCTACGGTTATCGAAAATTTAGTATCCATTCTAACGCGGCCACATTTTGAATTGTTGCTCCTTTCTCCCTAACAGATAATCCCCATTCGTATATTTTTTTACGTCGTAGATCTGTCAATATGTTTCCACGCAACGCATTTGTAAAATGCTCTATTATTCGTTCTGCTACACAATTTATCTTTGACAATTTCATTGGTTTTAGTTTCTCAATACTCGGTTTGTCATTTATCGGATAAATTCCAAAAACAACCGCAGTTACTGGATAGGATCTTTCGTAATATGGTTTGTCAATTCCAGTCAGCGTTCCTGGTTTGGAATCTTGACTCACAGCGACAGCTCTTTTTATTATCAATCAAGATAGGTTAGAATTTGTCGCGTATAATCCAATTTCCTGTTTCCGAATGGATAATGAATTTCACTCTAAAAAAATACTTTTTCTGGTCAAGATGTGAGATTATCACTGCTGCTCTTTCGTAGTTCATGGCAGCATCAACACTACCATCAATTCGAAATGTTGACCAACAGTGAGATGCTCCATCGCGCTTGAATTCGTTAAAACCCTCATGGAATATACCCAACATGCTTCTATCACTTATTAGACTCTTTGGTACATCAGTGGAGACTATCGAGATTGAATTTAGCATTTTTCCAAGGCGTAATTTTTGATAATCTCTCGAACTCCTCCATATTATAATTAAAACAAGTATTTAAATAAAGAATTTATTATATAATGAATCATTGCAAATGGCTTATGATACGATCAGTAACCGCTTGTAATAAATCATGCAGAAATGAATTCTGTGGATATCATTTACAAAGCGTACGACGGGGGAGTTTTGGGCCCTCACCTTGCATACGATGTGGGGTAGGTGTGCGTGGTAAGTCACAGCTGTGTCTCAACTGTGGTGGTAAACGATATAGGGAACTAAGGCGCTATTATGATAAACGAATTAAGAATTCTGACTCTGACTCTGACTCGGAAAAAATCATAAAAACACCTCAAGACTACATTGAAAGATTCTCAAGTAATAATTAAACCAAATAATGAATTAGACAAATATATTTAGTATATAAATGAACCAAGAATTTCAGCCACATCCCGTAATTACCAATTATGAAGCATCTCGTGATGGTATTATTAGAAACCGCAGACTGAAGAAACCATTAATGGCGGACAATGGTCATATATATCATATATTTGGTGCTGGGAAGAAAAAATATTTTTGTCATCGATTCGTCTATGAGGTATTTAATGTAGAAATCCCAGATGGCCTTGTGATTGATCATATTGATGGATGTCCTCAAAATAACAAACTGGATAATCTGCAGGCTATCACACAAAGTGAAAACATCAAACGGAGGAAAACAAGCACTTCTAGAACGGTTGCAAGGAGATCTATAAAATCATTTAATACAGAAAATAACGAAGAAAGAATATTTCAATAGATATATGAAGCCGGCAATATTTTGATATTTGTAGAGCCTCAGTACGATATGTTGCAGAACAAATATATCAATCAGCGATTTCCAAACGAACTGAACATAGAATTGAGTTCGTTTACATCTAAAATATTATATGTAGCATTAATGGGAATAACTCGTGTGGGCTTGTAGTTTTTAAACAGAGATAACAGTCACAGATCTCAATGTGATTTTTCGATGACTATTGGTCTGAATGAATGGCTTTTTTGTGTTGGTTTGACTTGAAAATAATTTATTATTTTGCCTACGATTTTTAATTACAGGTAAAAAAAATCTACAATTTTCATCTACAGTATACAGTATTCGTTAAATTCTTTACAAAACATACTAGAAATTTAGTTATATATTATATTCAAAATTATAGACTTGTAGATCTTGAATATTAGCATATTCCGTACGCGGTTGGATTGCGTCCCGAGGCCATGAATCTCGTGACAGGCATTATTGTCGACGGTACCATTCTTGATGGTTTTTCTATATATAATTGGGGCTTTAAGCCATTCGAAATTCAACTGTGAAACCACCATACGTCACACACCGTCACACGGTGTGAATGCGTTTTTGCATTCAACCCGGGGTGATTTTATTGGGGGTATGGTGGTTTCACGGTTGAATGTAGAACAGCCCCTTGTGTATTGTCCTGTATTGTTCTATTTGTATATAATATTTCATTATTAAACCAGGCCTTATTGGATTTCGCTAAACTGTTGTCGTACAGGTTAGGTAATCTGATAGGCTGTCGTCATTCATTGGATTTCGCTAAACTGTTGTTGTACAGGTTAGGTAATCGGATATATCATCATGCATATGCCTACATACCTTCTATAAAACAGAGGTAAGGGCTGTGTATGTCCTTAATTAAGTATGTGTGCCTACATACCTTCTCTAAAACAGAGGTAAAGGCTGTGTATGTCCTTATTTAAGTATCTGTGCCTACATACCTTCTCTAAAACAGAGGTAAAGGCTATTGTATTGTCTATATATCAAAAATGAAAAATTAGATTGTAATCAGATTCTTTCTGATTTTCAAGTTCTTGATGATAGCGCTCAGAACAATAGGTACGTCTTGCCGAGGCAGTACGCATTAATCAAACGAATTCAGCATGCAATAAATGAATCACTTGCATTTTGTAACGACATCAACAAATTTATCCTGCTATTCACTGCGGTCCAAAAGGTCAGAGGTGAATTGGGCCAACAGTATCAAATCAAACGCACAATAAATTCAAAGATCAAAACAATAAAGGATCATGAGACAGAATGAAAATCACTTCCCCCTCTCGGTTGCCGCAACACAGTAAACACAACTAACATGTACAATGCCCACACGGTACAAAATACCTGTTTGCAGGTGAGTAATCCACAATTATATAGACCCATTGGTAAATTGTATGAGTTTAAACGCTAAAGACAGGTATGATAGTGTTATTTTTTTTGGCACGTTGATTTATCACCGAACAAGGAAGTAATGAAAACACTGTAGTGAGATTTCGGGGGATGGGGGAGGGGGGTGAGCATCCACGGATTTTTCACTTACAATTTAAATCGTATATTAATTTATAATGGTAAATGAAGCCATAACAACTAGATTAGCCCGCGAGAGATTGGCTGCGATTAAGAGATTTATTCCTGTTCGCGATTGTGTTCGAACTAAGCTAAAAGCAAGACAAGAATTTCAAACCGACTTCACAACAGGTACCGAACAGTTATTCAAACCTGTTACTACAACTACTGAGAGAGTTATATTGGGAGAGACTGTTGACGAAGAGGATAGAAAAAAAGGGTATTTTCTCATTGTTAAAACAGATGGCTGAAGATAAACAACAGGGTGATGTTACTAAAACAAAGAATGTTTCTTTAGTGGATAAATTTACTGAATGGGCTAAAACACTAATAAAACAATTTCAATTTTTAAAACATATGGATTATCACGCTTTTGGTGATTTTGCTGCTAAAAGCTATCATTCAAAAAAGGAGTTTTTTAAAGGACGAGTATAAAGATAATATAATATCACGCGATAATTGGTATGATTGGTTATATAAAATAAAGAAATTGATCGTTTAGATAAATGGGAGTTGGGATATAAAGAATTTAATAAAGGAATTATTAATTGTGATAAACAACAAATAGAAGAACGACAAATAGAAATAGAAGAACGACAACAAGAAAGAAGACAAGAAAAGAACCTCATTGGGATATACCAATTGAGGAGGAGGAGGAACTTTTTAGATACTTACAAGATCAGGAAAAGGGCACACAAGGCGCAACCTGTTATAGTAGTGGGGAGGGATTTTCTCAGAGTGTAACCTCAAGGGGGGTTTCAGGTAGTGGTCTTGTTCGTTGTCCTAATAATATTCTTTGGGATATATCATATAGAAATTCTCGTAGGAGGAAAACGAGCAGGAAATAACTCACCGGAAATAATAAATGAGACAGCTGAGATCTGCAGACGACGATTTGAGGGTGGTGTCATAGATATTAATGTATATCGAGAGTTTATTGATGAGCTAGCGGACGGTTATCACAGTGACTAATTTGATGACTTTGTCGAAAAACCAAAGGATTAAGCGATTGGATAAATGTCATTTAAATAAGATAATCATACACTACAACCACAATAAACCAAAAATGACTTACATAGTAAATTCACGGTTACCTGTTTATAGAGCGTACTATGGAGATGGTCTCGGCAATACCATTGCAGGGGTATTTACAAGAATGGCTCCAAAAAAAGCACCAATCGCAAAACAATTATCAATGAAAGCTATTGATGTTATTCGTGATAAGGGTATTAGCGCTGTTGGTGATGTTTCCGGGAAAGCATTTTCCGCGGCTAACGAAAAACTACTAGCGTTAGTTCGGCGAAGAAAGAAAGCACCATTGATGACTTCGTCATTGATGACAAAATCACCATCGCTGGGACCACTACCATCTATGGAAATTAGGCCTGCAAGTATTAGTAAAATAATAAACAACGCAGTGGATAAAAAAGATAACATCGCTGAGCAGCGACCATTAAAATATTACTGCAAATATGATAGCGGGAAGTGGTTTGAAATCGCGATTCAGATCAAGAAATATATAATAAAATGTTCAAATCGTCACCTGATCCAGCGTTTGATATGGCGCCCAAGTACCCAGGAATGATTCTGTACGCGATTATCAGTTTTATTCCTATAATGCAGTACAACCGGATCTTCGATCAAGAATCGAACTTCAATTCCATGATACAAGCAAATACTTTCTACCCGCTGAAGCATTTATCGAAGTAAAAGGATAGCTCGTAACAAATGTTGCAGCGAATACGCCATATGACGATGACCCAAATGTCTGAGTTGGTTTTGTCAATAATAGTATCATGGCGCTATTCGAGAGTGCTAGATACATGATTGATGAAAGAGAAATTGAATCTATAGAACGTGAGGTTGATATTGCCACAACAATAGTGGGGTTAGCAAGATATTCTGATGATTCTACAAGATCGGCGGGTCCATCAGTGATGTTCTCTAAGGATATTACTAATCACGCTGAACACATTTAGTATACTAAATTAAATACATCGCAAGCTACTGCAGTTAATCCACAACCAGATGATGTTGAACACGAAGATAGACCAGGTGGTGCCTTTGATATTATAAAAAGTACTAATCCTAATTACAACCTAGGGTTTGCAACACGCGTATCAATGTTGCAAGGACGGCGTCGACAATTTCCATGCGCGATTCCACTGCATCATATTTGCAGAAATGTTAGAAAAGTTATCTATGGAGCGAAGCATACAGTAGTACTCATGAGAAAGGGTAGTGATAATGATGCAATCTGGCGTGGTGCTGGTGTTGCTGATGGTAAAGGCATTATATGAAAACTATCATTATGGAAGCTAGTGACTCCATCAATCACCGCAGAAGAAAAACTTATCATTTATGGATCATGGAGGAAAATCATTGCTATCATGGCTAACAACAACAACGGATACCATGGATTCTAATATTGATGGTACACTTACATGGCAACTGGCATCAAAACAAAGAGTTGCAGCACCGCGGCATGTATTTATTGCGTTGCAGAATACTGCGCGATTAAACTCACAAGAACGGAGTCATATGATATTTGATCAATTAGGTGTTAATGAAGTATCATTGAGAAAAGACCGCCAACAGGAACCATCCAAGGATATATTACTTGATTACGGAACCAACCTAATTGGACGCGCGTATCATCGTTTGTTGACATTTATGGGATACGATAATAGCGTAGATACCGGTCTGCACATATCACAATTTGATTTTAAAAATCGATCTCCCATTTACTACTTTTCGCTGGAACATCTTGATTTACCATGACAATCCGTAGTTGACATACACTTAATTACAGAACGGTTTCTGTCATTCTCAGCGACAAATCAATGATACTTGAATTTGTTGGTGGACGAATGAGGGTAGTTGGTGCGCCAGTAGAAAACATGTAATTGTGTAGACAATTAGATCAATCTGTTACTAAATAAAATGTCATACAGTCATGTTATTGTTACGTTAACTCCTGGTCAAATTAAAAAATTGCAATCGGAGTCAGCTAAAAAATGTGGAACCACAATATCGCAGAAGCACAATCAGATGTCTGGCGGTCAGAATAAATTGTCATTGACAACTCATCCGATAAAACACTTTCATGATGCTATTAAAGATAGAAAGGGTGTTCAGGTCACTCTCTCTCTGCGTCCGCAATCAAAGACATGATAAAATCAGGTGGGTTATTTCCACTTCTCGCTGCGATTCCAGCATTAATTGTAGCTGGTAAAGCCTCTGCGTTAGGAGCTGCTGGAGCTCTTGGTGCAAAAGCAGTACATAGTATTACTCAATTATATGAACCAAGAAAAGGGCGGGGGTATAAAAAATGGAAAGGGTTTGAGACTACCAGGAACCCCGGATTCATGGTACAGCGGAAAGGGCCTGAGACTAGGAACAGTTTACTAACGCGAGAACCGATGGTTCCAATGTTAAATTTTAATTTAATCGATGCAGCTAAAAAAACTTGCGATAAAAAACTTTAGAGGTGTTTTTATGAGAGATCAATTACCACAACAACCACACAACACTGAAACCGGTATCATTAATCTCGATAACAGCAGCGGACCCGGAACTCACTGGGTTGCATACGCGATTGATCCGCGTGTGATTGTTTATTTCGATTCATATGGGTTAGTGCCGCCTAAAGAGTTTATGCGTTATATAAACCACTTACAAATTCCTATCTGGTATTCCACGCTACCGAACACAGAAAATGAATGAACCACCAATATGCGGCATAGAAGTATTAACTGTCCTCAACGTTATTTCATCATTGGGAAAACCACCCCATAAAACCGTACACGAATATACGAGTAATCGCAATTTAGACATAAATTATATAAAATAACATGATCGATATTTGGGGAAAATCTCTATCAAGCCTGAAAAACCCTCCACGGAAATATCTGCATCCGGTAATGTAAAAAAAAATCGAAGATGAAATATCCGAAATGCTAAGCCTCTCAAGTGTGGATCCTAATGAAATAGTCGTATTTCAAGATCGTCAGGGTAAATTGAAAACGATTAATGTTTCTCTAGATGATATTTTGACAAAACGACGCGATACAGCAGAAGATACTATCGCGTTGTTTTCCAAAGAAGGTAAAATCAAACCGGGTGTGCTTGTTTCGACGCTCACAGATAAATTGACATCACTCAGTGATAATTATATATCATCTGCATAATCATTAAAACTCTCGATGATAAATATGACGTTCGAGTAAATCAATTTGCGGGTTTACAAAAATCTGTTACTGAGGTTCAACTCCCAGTCGCTAATTTCTTTGGGGTTCCACCAGTGACCACACCGAAACTCATAGAGATAAAAAAAATCGCTATCATAGAATTAGCAGCACTACAATCTAGGTATGAAGATCTTGTTGAGAAGTTTTTAATTTTTCGTAAAAATTTTATTGAGAATATCTTTGGAACCTCATTAGATATATCCATCGATGATATTAAAAAAAACATCCAGGCAATTAACGATGATCTATTGAGGGTGATAGAAGTTGTCAAAAAATCAAAATTCCTCATGAGAAAAATATAAACTCGGTATATACGATCCAACACGGATCATTTGCGTGGACACAACAAAATAACATTTTAAATATCACTGCAACCGTCAAGGGTATTTATCCATTAACACTAGTGTCGCCGACTCAGTTTAATATTTCATCAGTGAGTTCATCCGGGGTCAACAATACAATATCAACGATCATCAATAAAGATTCAATTGAGCAATTCACGATAACAGCCACTGATAATAATTTGGTTAGGGTTTCGATAACATGGTATGTGGAATTCGTAGCCGATTTGAGTAAACAACTGAATTGAATTCGCTGGCGAATTTAACACTAGCGTTTCAAAATAAAATGTCATCATTGGCAACGTCACAGCAGTATCGCTATGATCAGGTCAGAAAATTTCAAACTAAACTCAAAACACTCACCGAGGAATATCAAACAAAAATATAAAAAAAATACCGACGAAAAATTACCGCACTTAATTTTATCGTGTACTCGGTATCAAGTGTAATTACTGGGGCCGGTATTATACTCTCCTCGGTGGCAATGGTTGCTCTGATAGCTGTTCCAATTTGTATATCAACGGCGACAACAATCGCGGAAATAATTTCAATAATAACAAAAAACAAATATCATCATGTAGCCAGCGCAAACTACAGGATTAGGTAGTTAAGTTCCATGTTGTGTCAATCGCGTACTCCGAATTATCCTCGATGATATCGTCCTCCCTCGATGAACACATTAATATCCGATAGTGAGTTTTCAGCGATGGTACGTGTTTATGATTCCGCGATGTCAAAATTAGAAAAAGAACACGAATATAATAACAATGGCAGCATCGCAAGAACTACTTCAACGAATAGCGGAAAATACCACCCCGGTGAAAATCAGCATGATCTCAATAACATCAACCAATCTTGAATTCAGTGTGAATTTCCCCACTGTGATTCCGGTGAAGGAGATAGCGCTGACAAAATTACGAGTATACCATAGTCGGCCTAATATTAGATCAAAACCATTCGGTGGTCAACAACCAAATAATTCCCTGGTGTTTGCGAGTAAGAATAAACCAGACGGAACTCCAGACTAGAATGTTGTTTCGATACCATCTGGGTCCTACCAAATCGAACAGATCAATAAAGAATTTCAGCATAGAATAAAATCCATTACTGGAAAAGAATCTAAAGTCGCTATTACAGTTCATGAACCAACACTATCATCTGCCATTGAGATAAACTCACCTGGGTATGCCGTAGACATTTATCAGAGTTCTATAAGAACCGTGCTAGGATGGCCTGAAATACCACCCCGACAAGAAACCGCTGACTTACCGCCTGAACCGAAAAAATCTGATTATATTTCTGATAAGGAGGATTATCACATGGTTAGTATATCATATATAAGAATATATGATAACACGTTAATTTTTTTATGGATTTAATAAACCAACCCGATGGTGGATATTATCGAGTTGACCAAGATAGAATTTCTAAACAGTTCACAGCGATGAATAATGATTTTGAAATATTTAAAACTCTACTCGTAACGGAAATTAGTACAATTCCCCCCAACCGAGATGAGTTCATCAAATACATGGAGATATGTAATAAAATTATCGCCGATATGGCAACACAAAATTTGAAAATTATTCAAGAAATATTAGGTCGTGATAGACCTAAAACGAGAACAAAATTTGCGGCAGAGTATAATATACGCGTTGAAGATATCCCTAAATTTAAGTTTCCAGGATGTAATGTACCCGAGCTAAAGAAAAACCTCTATGATGCCATCAATGATGGTTTCAAAAGGATTCACGATGCATGGAAAAAAATAACACACCACAAACAACTATCCTCAAACATAATAATGACCCAGACGGTGGTGGTAGGCATATTGCTCCTCAAAATGTGAATATATCCTCGGTGATTGCAATAAATCTAGTATGTGATGCTATCGAAGGAAGTTATCAAATAAATCTTGAAAGACCAAATCAAGCCCAGCAGGGATATATTTTATACTCATTTGCACCAACAGCTCCTCCAGGATTTCTAATAATTTAAGATCCAACTAATCCGATCTATATGCGATGTCATTATAATTCATTAACGAGAATTAATTTTAAACTCACTGACCAATCCAATAATTTGATTGATTTACGAGGAGAGGTTTTACAAATTAGTCTGTTTGTGAAATCCTAAGGAGTTTTACCATAACAATTTGTCTCCACAGCACCATCAGCCCCGAGTCTGTAAAGGATTTCAATCGAAACCAATTCTCTTTTTTTTGTGTCTGCGAAATAGTTTCGGTTTGAAATCCTTTAGGATTTTGCTGAAATAGTTTCGATATGCTTGAAATAGTTTCGGTCTGTCCACCCTCTTTGCTGCTATTGCTCATGTAATACGTTAGCCATCTCTTTTCAATAACAAATGTAAACCAAACATTGTTGCTAGTAACTCTGAAGGGTGATTTTTTTTACTTTTCCAAAATGACGTGGGATCCTTTTCCTGAGAATCTGAAAGATGTGCGGTAATATTATTCATATATAAATCGTTAAAATAGTGTTTTTGGTATTTACCTTATTCCTTAATTTTTGTTATTTACATTATTTCTGATTTTTGGTATTAACCTTATTGCATTTACCGTATTCCTGATTGTTGGGATTTACATTATTCCTGAATTTTGGTATTAACCTTATTCCTTTTTTTGTACTTACCGATTCCTGATTGTTGGGATTTACCTTAATCCTGATTTTTGTGTATTTACAATATTCCTGATTTTTGTGTATTTACATTATTCCTGATTATTGGTATATTCCTTATTCCTGATTTTTGGTATTTACCTTATTCCTGATTTTTGGTATTTACCTTATTCCTGATTTTATGTATTTACCTTATTCCTGATTGTTGGTACTTACCTTATCCTGATTTCGGTGTATTTACATTATTCCTGATTGTTGGTATTTACCTTATTCCTGATTTTTTATATTTACCTTATTCCTGATTTTTGGTATTTACTTTATTCCTGATTTTTGCTATTTACCTTATTCGTGAAGTTTGGTATTTACCTTATTCTTGATTTTTGGTATTTACCTTATTCCTGATTTTTAGTATTTACATTAATCCTGATTTTTGGTATTTACCTTATTCCTGATTGTTGGCATTTACCTTATTTTTTATTTTTGTTGGTATTTACCTTATTCTGGAATTTTGGTATTTACCTTTTTTCGGATTTGTTTATCTTTATTCCAATCGATTGGCCTACCTTGATTGAGGGCAAATTTGCCTTTTCTGTCTCTATTTCTTTCTCATTATTCTTAATTGAGAATCAAACAACTGTTTATCAGTTTGACGAATTGTTACAGTTTTAAAACGAATACACAACTTTTGAATTTTAATTAGTTGGTGGTGACTCCAGTTACAATATCAATTTAAAATTTAATATCCACACACTAAGTCAGACAGCTGGAAATCAATAAAAATAATGGAATATTCGTGATTAGTGGCAATAAAGCGACATAATATAATTGCTTACAAATATTTCGATAGTAATTTATGACGTTCACTTTCGTGTTTAAAAAACAAGCAACTATTGTCTAATGCTCTGATGGAGAGATTATGACCTGCATTATGCAACCATCGTTAATCATGTGGAAGTTTATTCTCTTGGTGGTAGTTGGTGTTTTCGCCGTGGAATAAATTCATATATAAAAGTCTGAATGTAAAACAAACTTCATTCGCACCAACATTGTGCAAGGAGGAAGAAAGTAGAATAAAAAAGCGAAAGAGATAAAAATAAAAAAAAATCTATAGAAGATTACATGTTTGCAAGGTTGAGATCATTTGTTAGTTAATTTGGCAATAGACTGGGACGATGTATTGACTTTCAAGTTTAAACATTGACTTGACACAGTGAGAAAACTAGATACTAAATAATTTAGATGCAATGACAAATCCGTTTGCTAAATAGAATAATTCAGATATAGACAGAAAAAATATATAGCCCGTAAGTAAGGTAACCAAACAATAAATGACAGTGTCGTGATCAGTTTGATCATTTTCATATTTTTTTCTATCCGTTTTCAAGGCTAGAAGGTAATTTAATTCATTTGCTTTACATTTTCACACTAGATGTTTGTTTTTTTATAATAGAAAACAGACTCAATATTCCATTTCTTAGCAGACTTTTTTTGCATCGTAATAAAACTCTAATTTGTCTTTGCTACTTTCGTTTAGCGACGGTAATATCCATTTAAGTTGGTGACCCGTCAGTGTTATAAAATTTAGATACTTGTAACTTTTAATTATCACAGGGTGCTAATTTATATTTGCTTCTGTGAACGTTAATGAAAACTATACCCACTGAACGTACTTTCAAGAGACGACAATTTAGAAACGCCCTTTAGCTGCACATTCTTGCAAAACGAATATTGGACAGAATTTTAAAGGGTATTTGTGTCTAAACCTTAACTCTTGAGTATTGGTATAGACTCTGGTCGATGTTTACTGTTCAAAGCAGGAAGTATTTATGAATCTATGTCAGATAAACAATCGGCGCATCTCATCTATGTGATCTGTTTTATACCAGCGATACCACTCTCCATTGGTGGGTTCATTTTCTGAAGTCTGTTTGTAGAGTATGTTATTCCACATATTTTGCGAAGAATAAAGAAAGTGTTGAGTTATATAATATTTAAAGCAAGTATTAGCCATCTTCCATTTGGAAACCGCTGACTGCACGGCAGCATTGGCTGCTTTTTCTACCATTGCATTACCTTTATCAGGGTAGGTACAAGGGTATTTAGCGCACCTGGTGAAATTTCCAAGGCATCTCTTACGACTATATGGCATTAAACAAAGTCGCAGAAAAGAGCAAAAGTCAAGAAGTACACTTAACCAAATAATTTTTTTTAAATGAATTGGAAGTGAAAATTTAAACAAAGCTATTAGCATTGAGAATTAAGTACCAAATTGTCCTAATAGTTCTATCACAAGTTCCAATCCATAAAGTTCCAATTGAATTACAACGGTATTCCAGATAACTTCCGATATTGAATGTGTTGACGTCCCTGGAGTCTCGTATATGCTAATATGACAGTGACCTGGATTACGATGATGTGCTAACAATTTTAAATGTATCACAATTACTTATCCAAAATTTTAAATGTCTGAATTGACTATAATTTCAAATTAATGTTAAAGTCCAGGAATATTATTGACGAACACTTTGTATTTTCAGTGAATAATAATTTGACTAAATAAATCCTCTCAAATGAAACACTTAACATAACAATATGATTCTGCTTCGAGGTGTTAAGGCAGGAATGAGTAATTTTAAGACAAACAAAATTATTTTGCTTTCTAGTTGACCTAAGTCACAATTACCATTTTCTGAAAATGCTCACTTTAATGGAATTTTCCATTCTAGAAGATTTTGAGGTAAGAATCAAGACTACCTCAATCTGAGTCATCAGCTTTGCGAATCCCAATCAACTGCCTGTTCCAACTTTTCCTTACTACACATTTTATATTATATTTATAGTACCAGATTATAATTATAACTATGATCTTATTTTGTAAACATTATGAACCTTCCAGAATGTTATGATTTTTTCCATTAGGTAATGTATTTTTCTTCAGAAATGTTAGCTGTGATTTGAGATCCTTGGAAAAATGATTCAGGCAGAATTTGTTTTTTAATGTTGTGTCCAGTACTTAACTTTAGCTGGAATTTATTTATTCAATTTATTTAATTCACGCGATTCTTCTCTGGAACTACAGAGTGCTCTTCAAAAACAAAACTGTTGGAAATAGAGACTTGCATTTATACTAAAATTTCAAAAATAAGAATATATTCTGGAAATGTATCTGTAATGCGAAGATTGTTTGGGATTTACATCGTAATACCGTCGTTTCTTTCTTTTACAGTGTCACTTTTTGTATTCTAGGGAAATAAATTATTAGTTGAAATGTACAAAGCGTATTCATTTTTTCGCTTTTTATTACTTATGTTAGAACGATATTCTTAATAATCTTAATCTGAGTCAAGAACATTTAAATTAAATTAATTAAATTATCCCATGGAAATACCTAGCGTACCTGCTGTTTTTCTTAATTTGGTAACATATTTTATATTGATGACAACTTAAATTTTTTATGGAAATGAATTTTGACCCTCATCCTGGTTCTGCTAATCTGTTTAAGTTATGTATTTATTTATTACAGAATCTTCTTTACTTGATAAATTAATTATTCGTACTACGGCATATGCAAAATCTATTGCATTGTTGTGTTCACATTTTAATTTGGATTAATTTAACTATTTAAAATGATCACTGGCATTACGAAATGCTCAATAAACTTCATGAACAGAAACATTAATTTGGAAGTACAGTGAAATCAGATAATGACATATTGGATTATATTATTGTGATGAATCAAAAGACTGTTGGCACATCTTCACGTTCCAGGTCACTACAGTCACATCAACAAATTCAGAGTTAACTTTTTTTTAAAAACACTATAGGAATTTAATTAGAACCTTATTCAATTATTTGAATTCTGTATAAATTTCGATAACTGTCTTTGTCCAAGAATTACTTTAGAGTACAAGTATTTCCAGGGAAAAATAATCTCTTGGAATCCAAATAATTTGAAGAAACATAAAATAATTCGCCATAATCTGGTCACAACATAAAACAAAATGTTAATAATAAATCTACCTACAACGCAAAACAGATGCCCGGATGTGTGTCAATCCTCTGGAAAAAACAGAATTTGTATATAAGAAAAATAAAACCTGTTATATGACATGTAAAGCAGATATGGCCTTTATTCCAATTTATTAATCTTAAAAATAAAATAAAATAAAAAAAGATTTAAAACAAATTGTTTACTAGAAACCATAACTGGTTCTGAATCAAGGTAAGGAATTAGATCAGCATTAGATACAAAGTTTCTATTAAAAATATTTTTTTTAAAGTCAGAATTTAACTCTATTCCAGTAAATAAAGTTACATTACAAAAGCATGTAATGTAATTTTAAAAAATTAAAGCTAACAAAAACAATTCAACTAAATCAAACATGCTATATTATCCTTATTTCTTCTTTAGCTAACACACTTTTGGTTTTACTCGTGTTGTCGATTATCGTTTGCTTTTATAACTAACGTTATAAATGTCAGTTAGGCATTTTATCTTAAGGATGACATATTTATTTCTTTATTAATTTCTATATTTAGGACAACGCTTGCTTGATGAATTTTTAAGGAAGGAGGGGTAATATTTTATATTTTATTGGATTCTAGATAGCAGAAACTGATATCAAATGTCAAAAGGACATTATATCTGATAGTAAGGCAATGATAAGAGAAAATTACTTTCCAGAAATACGAATTAAATGAGTTTAGTTCGGCTAATGCTGCCCCTAAATGCATTTATTGTAGGTTTCTCTTTTGTTGTTAGTGCCACGGATACCTCACAATGGAGATGGTTTTGTCCTAGAAAAGAACAGACTGTTTAACATTTTGGAAACTAAATATTTTTACATTGTTCAGGATCAAATAAATACAAAATTATGCTAAATATAGTTAAATCAATATTCCCATATATGGGATATTACATAGAAGGTTTCGGAAAAGTGTCCTGTAACCTTCTATCCATACAATTATACATGGAGACAAAATGAATATTTGCGAGCACATTTTTCGCTATGACACAAACCGTTAAACTGACAATGGAATTCCGACATGGAAAGCCTTCGAGGCCAAGATACTACAGCTAGGGGTTATATAATTGTATTGCACTATAATTTTGATTCTGATTCGAGACAGTGAAGTCGCGATCACGTCGTCTTTCGTCCAATGCATCGGTGCAGTAATTTGCGCAACAAATCATAAATTTTGTTCGCCGAAATTTCTTCACAAAAAAAAAAACAACAAAATTTATTCGAATTTCCTTTACTATTTCTACAATTGGACTGACTTAATGTTAATGTACCGTATGTATTGATTGATCTAGAGGTTTCGAATGAATTTATTATTTATACCATCTTGGGGAATCCTTGCTTAGTAACTAGCCGACGTAGTTCGAATGGCTGCTATCGTCATACATTGAATGTATGAGCTTTATCACTGACCTCCAAGTTACATATAACTATCACATTCCATTTTAGTGATGGTACGGAATCTCCGTACTTTCAGTGATGCATGGCGCTGATATATAGCTAACAACTAATCACTGCAGTTCAAGAGAAGTTTCCAAACCATTCCTTATGTGAAAGACCTCTTGTCGATAAAATGACGTCACTAACTTTCCTTGATTAAACTGTTGCAAAGTCCGCCAAAATCACATGCCGACATGTTGTGCCTTTGTTCAGTTACATAGTGAGCTATCGTTTGATTTTAGCCTTTATTTCTTGCACACAAATAAAACCTGCGTGAATGACCTATTGTCGAGCAAATGACGTCACTAACTAAATTGTTACAGGCCTATGTTACTATCGTAGCAATTTAATCCGGATATAAATAAATGATTGGTTGGAGCTTCACATCAACACGATGCATGATGGGTAAATGTACGAAAATTTGAACATTTTTTCAAAGATGGCAACCGATAGGTAGGTGCGGTCTTAGTAAAATAGTCTCTTCAAACCAGACTCTCGCGTGGAAATGTTAAAACGTCGCTATAAAGGTTTCGGTAAAATCTTGCTTTGTCTATGTTTACTGAAAGAAAGCGATTCGGTAAATTCGTGGGTTCGATACCCGTCCGAGTCATACCAAAGACTTTCAAAAAATGGTACCTACAGCTGCCTCGCTTGGCGCTCAGCATTAAGAGATTAGGACTGGTCGGCCTGGTGTCAGGATAATGTGACTGGGTGAGACATCATGCTTCATGTCTGCGGCATGATGCCCCAGTACTAGACATCACTATAAACTGCCTCACTGCAGACATCGTAGCGATATGACTGAAATATTCTTAAAGCTACGTTAAAAATCCTAATCAAACAAACAAACAAATTCAGTCAATACAAATGTTCATTTGAAGTGAAATGTGACGTTATCTTCTCATCTAGTAAAGGAGGACAACATCTCCTTTCTTCATGAAATCAAATCGCTTGTCACAATTTTGTTTGTGGGAAAGACTTGCTCTCTTGCTTTAGGAGAAAGACTAGGTTTCGTTACGATATGTTAAAGTCTTCACCGAGTGTGGCGGTCCGTAGTCTAAGGGTGGGGTTCTTCCGAAACATTCAAATGAATTTTGAGGAAGTTCCCCTGACCCGTAATAATAAAAAAAATGTTAAATTATTGATAATAGATTTATAGCTGTGAGCCCCCAGTCAGCAATGCCGACGGTTACCTTATAGATAAACACGAAGATAAAATTCAATTAATAACAATTTAATAAAATGTGAACTTTATACTATAATTAACAATCACTCGTCTCTCCCTTGACCAAGTGGCGGCCTAGTTCATCACGTGATTCCTTAGTGTGAGTATAATTTTCCCTGTCCTTGTGATCTACTCATCTAATTTTCTCTGTTACACGCTTCCTTCCGTCTTTCTCCTCCTTTCCTTTCCTCCTTTGACTCTTTGTCCCTCCTGTCTTCTCCACTTCCGTTCCACGTTCCTCTTGTCTATCTACTCCAGCTTATAATTTCCTTCTTTCCTCGTTGCTCCTTCTACTTCTCCTTCCTTCCGTCTCTCAATCCGAGACTATGACAAAACTTCTCAAGTCTGTCACCCAAAGTTTCCTGTGAAAAACCACAAGGCGTTAACAATGGGGTCATAAAATCTTACCTCACACTAAATCAATAGTTAACCATCAGCTATGGCGGTACGGTTTTGGTCACGCATGCGCACACATCGAAATTACCACACATGCTTCTCGCAATTTACACAATGGCGCAATAAAACGGTATCAGAAAAAAATTCCGCAGACATCCATACACTGCGTCATATCAGTACCTACACGCAGGTGTATATATATATATATATATATATATATATATATATATATATATATATATATATATATATATATATATATATATATATATACAACCACATAAAAATATATCAAATATCACCGTATAATATTACTACGATTAGATGTCTGTCTGTATTTTTTTTTCTACAAGCGTGCCCAAATATCCAAATATTCATATACTAATTTTACACACTGCAACCAGTCAATTTAGCAATGGCGAAATCTATAATTACATAAACAAATGTGCTGCTCTACCATAATATAACCACACAGTGAATCATAATATGAATACTTACGGCGGCTAGTAAGCAATCTAATTCTTTACAAATATCCCTGTCTGTCTTGGAGAAACTGTAACTAACTTCCACCTACTCGTCGGCCACGCTACCTTTGATGTGGTCATAAGCTTCACATCTACGTGACATTTTTAACCCCCATCCCACCCCTTTCCGCGTTTCTGCTCTCTCAACCCAACTAAGACCATCTTTACGTAAAGGGATTAGCTTTACCTTGGCCGATTTTACACATCAAACACGTCGGTCAGAATTACCTTTTATACATGTACAAGTGGGTCGGGATAAATCGTGACACCCCCCCCCCCACGCTTGAGAATAAAATCGGGATTTTATTCGCCGCTCAAAATCATTTCAAATGCAAAAGTATTGAACAAAATAAAGAACAAAATCGTCTCAATGCTACACACTGAGTAAGAATATGAAAACACACACAGAATGATCTATACCATTTCAGCGCTTCGGCTCATGAAATCTGCGCCTACGTTCTCAGATCCTTTCACGTATCGGATCTGCATCTGGTACTGCTGTAAGAACAGCGACCATCGCATCAATCGTCCATTCGATAACTTCGCCTGTGCAAGATAGGCGAGTGGTTGGTGGTCGGTCTCCAATATGAACTTCCGTCCCTACAAGTACTGCTCGAACTGTTTTATCCCGAACACGATTCCGAGACATTCCCTCTCCGATACGGAGTAGCTCTTCTCGGCAGCAGACAGCTTCCGACTGCCGTATGCGACAGGAAAAAGCGTCTTATCATGCTCCTGTAGTAGTACTGCTCCCAGTCTCGTGTCACATGCGTCGGTGCGAAGAACGAAGTCTTTTGCCAGATCCGGTAGACGGACAACTGCGTCGGATGTAAGTCTATCCTTCAGCGTTTGGAAAGCATGCTCACACGCATCTGTCCAAATAAACTTACTCCGGGTCCGTCTCTTGGTTAGGTCCGACAATGGCCCCGCAATCGCGCTGAAATTAGCCACATACCTCCTTTAATACCCGGCCAATCCCAGGAATGACCTCACCTCCGTCTTCGTTGTGGGCCGTGCGGCGTTTCTCAGCTGCTCCACCTTCGACTTCTCTGGGGATAGCGTGCCTTGGCTCAGCGTATGTCCCAAATAGTCCAATGTCCTGAAACAAAGGTGACATTTGGAAGGGCGGGCTGTCAATCCCTCCTGAAGTAGCCGCTCCAAAACGTCAGCTAACAGAGTAAGGTGTTCACTCCACGTCTCCGTAGCTAACAAGAGGTCATCCATGAAGTTGTGGACACCCCTATCACGCAAGGGCTCCAGCAACTTCCGCATCATCCTAGTAAAGACGCTGGGCGCGTTCTGTACCCCGAACGGCATGACCAACCATTGGTATGTCCCGTCGGAAGTAGCAAAAGCGAGCTTCGCTCTATCTTCCTTCCTTACCGGAATTTGCCAATACCCCTTGGACAAATCCAGCTTGGAGAAATATTTCGCTTTCGAGACAAAAGCGAAAATATGTTCTGGGTCGGGTAGCATTTCAACTTGAAATTCTGTCACCTGATTCAGCTTCCGGTAGTCGACGCAAAATCGATGGGTGCCATCCTTCTTCTGCCCTAGGACTACTGGAGAGCTGTACGGAGAGTCGGCAGGTTCGATTACTCCCAGTGCAATCATCTGTTCGATCTCCTCCCTTACGACTTGTCGTTTTGCGTGGGGCAATGGGTAGGGTTTTTGCTGAACTGGTCGGTCGTCCATCAGCTTTAAACCGAACTCGACAAGTGCCATCCTCCCGGGTACTCCGTAAGCACATCGGAATACCCGGCCAGCAAGGTCTCTATCTCTTCTAGCTGTACCGCAGTCAACATGGGGTCACACTCCACGTCCGAGGGTGTCTCGGCCCTCGTTAACGGACAGCTCGGGAAAGTGTTGGTACCTTCCGTATCGCCTTCGGTGTCCTCTGTGACTATCGTGGTGACAACAAAATCGCTGACAGTCTCTCTTTCTGTTCCCGCTTCAGCGTTTGTGTGCAATTGCGCCAGAGTTGCGTCTTCCTGTTGAAATTTCCTCAACTCGGCTGGAAGAACGTTACTCACCGGTGTCGCTGTAACTTGGATCGGCTTCGCTTTCGTCTGTCTGCTCTTGGACCTGGTGTCCACAGCACTCACCGGCATCGGGATGCAGGTTTCGGGGTTCGGCTGGGGTAGCACATAACGGCATCCCAGTATGACGTCATGTGATAGTCCATCCAAGCACGCAGCTTCAATTTTCCCCTTCACGTACGGTGAATCGAGGTCGATGACAGCCACTGACAACGAGTCACGCGCGCTGTTCGCGTACTGAACTTCATTTACCTCCCCGGTATAATCCTCAGGCTTGACGTATTTCTTGTCGACAAGTGCTGGGACGCTACACCCAGTGTCATACAAGATGGTGGCACCTTGTCCGTTGACAGTTGCGCCTGCAAGATTTGTTGGTTTGCAACTCGCCTCCGGCATGCACTCCTTTCTAGCAACGGCATTCGCCTGGGTCTGCCTGCCCTTGGGACAGTTCCTGGCAAAATGCCCCAGACGCTTGCAGTTGAAACACGTCGGAGGCCCTCGCCGACCTGCAAGTCCCGCTTTCGTGGGGAAGGCCTGTCCAGGTCGATGGGTGGCATCCCTACCTGTAGATCCCCCTCCGACCCTCCCGTCGCCCTGACGGTTACGGACAGCCGTCTCCACCTCAGCCACACGACGCGACTCAGTGGGTCGGGGTCGGTCCGCACCCCCGGAACCTCCACTCTTCGAGTGCGCCTGCTCGTATCGCTCCGCCATGCTAGCGATCTCTTCGAGCGACCGGTGTTCTCTCTCTGCTAGAAAGACTGTCAATTCGCGACGGTAAGTACTCAGGACATGTTCCTTGAGTATAACCTCGCGCAGCCCGTCGTATGTTCGTTCGACTTCAGCCATCTTCATCCACTTCTCAAACAAACCTCGAACGCGGTTGTGGAATTGAGAGTGGGTTTCAGTTACCTTTTACGTCGAGTCCAGAAAAACTTTCCGGTACGTCTCGGCGGTCAGCCGATAGTGGCCAAAGAAGGGCCTTCTTGAGCGCATTATAGTCGTCAGCATCGTCTACAGCTAAGCCGTGGTAGACTTCCCGAGCCGCACCTTGCAAAAAGGCTGAGATATTAATCGCCCAATGTTGTTCAGGAACCTTATGAGCGTGGGCGAGTTTCTCAAACTGCACGAGAAAATCGTCGATAGCCTCCTCCCTATCGTTGAAACGTGGCATGTTTATCTGGACCATCCGGTGGTCGATAAAAGGTCGTCCGGTCCCTCCGGAATTCGTACTGGCGTAGTCCCGGTCGTTAGCCCTGGCTTCTAACCTCACCCTTTCCATTTCAAGAGTGTGAGCGATTTCTCTTTCCTTTGTGGCCGCTGATATCCTGTCCAGCTCCAGCTCTCTTTCCGCTGCTATCTTGGCCAGCGCTTTTTCCGCTGCTATCTTTGCCATCTCCAGCTCTTTCTGGGTTTTTCTGTCCGCTGATATCTTTGCCATCTCCAGCTCTCTCTGTGCTTCCCTTTCGGCGGCAATTCGGGCTATCTCCGCTGCTTTTTCCGCCTTCCATTCTTTGATCCGTTCTTCAATGAATGTCGCCAGGCGATCTCCACACAGTGAATCATAATATGAATACTTACGGCGGCTAGTAAGCAATCTAATTCTTTACAAATATCCCTGTCTGTCTTGGAGAAACTGTAACTAACGTCCACCTACTCGTCGGCCACGCTACTTTTGATGTGGTCATAAGCTTCACATCTACATGACATTTTTAACCCCCCTTTCCGCGTTTCTGCTCTCTCGACCCAACTAAGACCATCTTACGTAAGGGGATTAGCTTTACCTTGGCCAATTTTATACATCAAACACGTCGGTCAGAATTACCTTTTATACATGTACAAGTGGGTCGGGATAAATCGTGACACCGAGTCACGTAAAAATCTGATTGAAGGACACAAGAAGTATAACGCATATAACGCATTATCACTTGACGTTATATCAATGATATTATAGTGCAATGAACCATGCCATTTCAAGCTCGGCAGTAAACGTAGATTCTACACAACCGGACACCTGTCTGCAATATGGTACGATCAAGGTACGTGTCACATATTTGGGGAGAAACAAACAACTCTGTGTATATTTGTATGCACCAAGTTTTAAATGAAAAACAAAGACAAGTTTACAAGGTAGAGAACAAAATATTTAAATGGTAAAGAACTGAATATGTTCGTACTCAGGCTGACACTTTGAATTTTTTAAAATGGTAAATGTAAAATTCAGACGTATATTTATTTTATTTTGAGATGAAAAGTTTTGGGTATATGCGATTAAAACAAAAGCTTTGAGGTTGAGGCGAGCGAGAAAGGGGTTCCTTGAATTCATTAATAAAATACACCGTATAATAACGTATCATGGAGCAGGAATGATGATAGTTATCGAATTTCTTTATTGTGTTTATCGGATATGTGAACTCTGATTAAGAATGTACCGTCTTTATTCACTTATAAGTCGTATCCATCTGCAAACACAACAAAGACACTTATCGGTCAAAGTATAATATATATATATATATATACAGATCAAGGTTACTCCTAACAAACTACATAGACCAATTTTGCTGCATTTCGCATTATGGATCCATGCAGTTTGAAGTTGGACTCGATCTATACACAAGTACAGACGGTGAAACCGAGTTGTAACTGATTTGTGAGTGATACAGTTTGTCTGTATGAATCATACTCGAGTAGAAGCAGAAATCAATAATCACATTGCATGAATCATTACTGAGACTATGTGAACAATCATTTGTTCCTTTCATCTAACTGGCTCGATGGATTCTTTTTTAAAAGATATACAGCTTTTTCGAAGATTATATTTGAGTTGGCACAGTGTATATTTTGTGTTTTTCTTTACTGAACTTCAAAAAAATAAACTGGCCATATCATTAAATTAAATGTTACACGTATACAAGGCGGAGCAAAGAAAATTATGTCCAAAAAATGCACTAAATATATTCATTCGGACAGCTTTCTTTACTACCGTGCATTCATACACTAAAAATAGCGATTGATATCCGAAATTTTTATAAAGCCAATTAGAAGACGGCTAGCATTTTCCAAGCAACCTGACACGAACGAACCACTTATTAGTACGATCATCATATATGCAACCCTTGTCGGACAAAAAGACACAAAATTAAATATGTGGTAGAGAAATAGGCAAATGAGTAAACTTAAAAATAATTTCAGTTGGTTTAATTCTTGTGTCTGTATTTCCCTGTGTAGAAAGATGAGAGTTGCTCAGTCCTCAAAAACGTGCTGCTGTTGCTCTAACCAAAGGTCGTCTTAAGTGTTTCAATATATATTTAATGAAAATGACACATTCTTAACGGAATAAGTTTTACACGCATGCGCGGAGTTGGATGAGTTATGATCTCTGGACATAAAGAAGCATAGAGGGATAAACATAGAATATCACATTTCCATTGATCTAGTTACATTTTTAATTCTCCAACTTTTAATTACTTTGAAAATCACGTTCATTACTTTGCTAGAACTCACTACACAATATCTAGCTGATATTTTGGCCCAACATATCCAAGGACGGCTTACTCAGTTTTAGAGAAAGGAGCAGCTGAAGTGAAAAAATCAGCTACATGAAAAAGCGCGGGACGAAAAGAACCTGTTGAGCAAAACCTGAATAATCAATGTTTGATTTTTTTACAAATATTTCTTAAATTTAACCAAGAGGACAAAATGGCGACCATCAAGGTTCTTGCAGCTATGTGTGGATAATTTTCATTTTTTAAGTGATCGGACTTTCAGACATTAGAAAGCTATTTTGTTGATGTCGAATTGAGTATTGTCATTGAAAGTATTGTTAATTGTATGGATAGTACATCTTACGTGCACATGTGCTGAAACTTTCGATCCACTGCCAACATTGTCAACATCAGTAAACAAGGCGTCATTTTTTACCCATTATTCTTTACGAATGGTCCAGAAAGCAATACAATAACCAAGCGAAGTTTCGTTCTGATTTCATGCAAGTGTGAACCAAGCAAGTTGAATTAATCATTATGAAAAAGAAAATTATTTACTGTCACAAATGACAGTTGGTTTACAATCAGAAATTAAATTAGAAGAAAAATAAAAAGAAATTTTAGCAAGGAAATAATAAACACCGTGAAACTCTCAAATTCTATTATTTGTTAATGACACACATTGCCGTTAATCAGAACAAGGCATACAGAAGGTCAACGTGCAATCTTCTCATCTGAGCCCAACTTTTTGAAAACATGGCGAAATGAAACAAACGATTTTTGGCAAATCAATAGTAATAAAGCAATGACTGTCTTAATAGTTGGCTACTTTACTAGCAGACATTGAGAGAACCAAATCAATAAACATGTCAACTATAATAATTAAATTATATGAGACGTAAGAAGATTTATAAGTCAGACTATGATGTCACAATGCTATCTGATGATACAAATATATCCTGAAGTTAAAAAAATAGCCAAACCAAACGAATTTTCGATTATTTTATGTTCGACCTTATTTTCTCATAAATGTAATCACCTTTGTTTCATTATTTTATTTTTGTAACGGACAAAGGCATACATACATACATACATACATACATACATACATACATACATACATACATACATACATACATACATACATACATACATACATGTCCATCCATCCATCCATCCACCCACCCACCCACCAACATCCATACATCCGCTTTTCCGTCCGTCCAACCATCCATCCATCCACACATACAGTTTGATATTATTATTTCTACATACCTAATTTCACCGTATTTTATCAACATTATATTGTAGATTCCCGAGAGAGATTTCTCCTCGCTGTTCGGAGCATAGACATCACGTTCAGTAACTTCTATATGCCTTGAATTCTATCTGAGGAATCCGGAGTGACCGTGTACTTACACGAAAATTAATTATGGGTACAAAAGCAAGTGTTCTCCTATGCACGAATGACGATATTCCGGATTAAGTTCTATCCTTATATGTTCTTAAGTCGAACCTAGGTGATGGGTGTCGTGGAACACGGACTCGAATTCGAATGGCAGTAGATAACTAATGAAAAAAATAATAATCTGCTTAAACACTCAAGAATGTATGCTGAAGACTCGTGACGGTAAGGGAGGCCAGCTGGAGACTCATGACGGTAAGGGAGGCCAGCTGGAGACTCATGACGGTAAGGGAGGCCAGCTGGAGACTCATGACGGTAAGGGAGGCCAGCTGGTGAGCAGCAACATACCATACCTAATTGCACATTGACAAGGACGCAAAATTTAAAATAAAAATAATAAAAACAGCATGGAATACTACAAACAATAATCGCTGACTACAATTATTTATTTATTCAGAACAGAGAGGGAACGTAAAGGAATGGAATACGAATGGAGTACTACAAACAATAATCGCTGTCTGCAATTATTTATTTATTCAGAACAGAGAGGGAGCGTTAAGGCGCATATCAGTGACACAACAAGAAAATACCGTACGGTTCCTAAACACAATATTAGCAAGGGGACATACATGAATTAACATTACCCCTTAGGTACGCATCAAAAGGTACTATGGGGACAAGGGAAATTTAAAATAGGATGAGGCAGTCTGGGGGCAATGGGAATTTAAAATAGGATAAGGCAGTCAAGGGGAATTTAAAATTAGATGAGGAAGTCTGGGGACAAAAGGGAATTCAAAACAGGACGAGGAAGTCTGGGGACAAGTGGAATTTAAAATAGGATGAGGCAGTCTGGAGACAAGGGGAATTTAAAATAGGATGAGGAAGTCTGGGGACAAGAGGAATTTAAGAAAGGATGAGACAGTCTGGAGACAATGGGAATTTAAAACAGGACGAGGCAGTCTGGGGACAAGGGTAATTTAACATGATATTTACAGGTGCACATAATTACCGGTATGAAGGTTTACCACGCTATTTTTATGTTCCGCTATTACTCCATTGTACCGTTTCTTCGAATATTTCCGTCAGTAAGGAATTTATTTATGAATAAAACGAAATTAGCAGCATTAGTCCAATATTTATAACATAATAAAAGAAAATTTAATTTCTTTTACACAACAGTTGTGTGATTTTTGTACTTTTAACGTACGGTTTACAATTTTAATAATATCGCTACGTTCACCGCAATGCGGCGGTTTATAGTGATGTCTATCACTGGTGCATCATGTCCCTAACCCATTAATGATGAGTACCAGGAGAAGCAGCTGCTTAGCACCATTTTTGTAAGTCTTTAAGATCACTCGGCCGGGATTAAAATGCACGACCTCCCGCATCGGACCTTCTAACGATTTTGGCCACTTAGCGGTCCATAAACAGTTGTAACTGTCAAAAAAGTATTATTAATTATTATTTAGTTTGACAATTATTATAATTGTTATCCTTTGATCACGTGTTTGACACATATCACGTACGCCAAAGAGATGTGTGATCCTTTGATCACGTGCTTGACTCGTATCACGTACGCCAACGAGTTGGCTAAATCGGATGTCGTGATGTTAAGACCAATTGTAACTTTTATAAGAACATCAGATTTTTTTAAAACAATAAATGCTTATTTTATTTATTTACTAAGACAGGTTATTGTATTACGTACATGCCATGTTTTCTAATACTGCTAAAGATTTTCATGAATGTATTTGCTTTCTCTTTGAATTTCAAGTGTTTATTTAGTTCATTAAATATTTTCTCATTTGCTGAGGAAATATTTTTTACTGGCCCTTTCTGAGAAATATCTTGCCTGGGTATTGGTATCTTACTCAAATTTTTCCTGTCTATTATACCAATAGTGTAGTTAGTAAATTGTAGGATTCAACATCAGCTATTCCTATTTGTAACGATCTCTTTAACATCAACACGATGACTTTCACAGCCTTAGCAACGCCTCATCTTCCACTTAGATTATAACTTCTACAATCAATAACATATACGTAAAGAATGAATTACATAATATAAAGTCCTGATCGCTTAATATTCACGGGGATGGGGGTGCGATTTTCTTTGAATATATATATATATATATATATATATATATATATATATATATATATATATATATATATATATATATATATATATATATATATATATGTATATATATATATATATATATATATATGTATATATATATATATATATATATATATGTATGTATATATATATATATATATGTATGTATATATATATATATATATATATATATATATATGTATATGTATATATATATATATATATATATATATATATATATATATATATATATATATATATATATATATGTATATATATATATATATATATATATATATATATATATATATATATATATGTGTGTGTGTGTGTGTGTGTGTGTGTGTGTGTGTGTTATGTTTAATTTCTTTTATCTTAAGATAACTTATTTTATTTTTTCAAGCAATATAGTTGATATAATAGGATGTTATCAAATCAGAGCATATTTTTTCAGTTATTGACAGACGGATGTCTTGTTCACAAAAATTACAGGATCCTACCACAGGAATAGTTGGTCCCAACTATAATTAGCATACTGTAGTATGTACTGAGGTCTATTTAGAATTGTCGCGTTATACAGCGGTGCAAAATATTTCGTGGAACCAAGCTCTAGGATTTATATTTTCCCCAGAGTCCTACAAATTTGAATGAGTTGAGGCAATCTGAGGTCAAGAGAAAATGTAATGCTAATATTTTATCTCCACCTCTTCCACTTTTTGATAAAAATCTCAAAACACATTTATACTATCCAGCAACCACTTTTTATTGTAATAAAACACACTCTTTCTGTCCAGCAATCCTCTTTCGATTACAAGACAACACACAACCTTAAACGCTAATGAAAAGAGTATGAGAATTTACGAGCACGCGTTATGTGTACATGTATACAAACATATTACCATAGATGGAGTAAGCGGTAAGGTGTTTAAAGTATCTTGGGGGTATTGTGGAAGACAGACATACGCAAAAACATACACAAACACATATGTTTTGCAAATGGTTAGTTATTTAAGATTTCGTTGTTGTAGGGTTTAACGCCATTTTTCAACACACGATAGGATATACATGGCGGACAGTATTATTGGTGGAGGAAGAACCCGGGAAAAGACCCGGAAAGAACCACCGACCCACGAGAAGATACTGGCAAGCTTTCTCACATAACTACATTAGCCGAATCTTAGATTCGAACACACGCAGACAGAGATGAGATGGCAGTGATCCATAAAGGAAAGCGCTTTAGACCACTCGGCCACTCAGGGCCCCGTTTGAGATTTTGTACCAATTTGTTTCACAATAGCTTTGCGCCTGGAAACATTTTGTAAAGTCAAGAAGCTCTTTGCCAATTGAGTTTTTAAACTGTTTTTGTTTTTGTGCACCAATATCCTTTTGCCGGCATATTTATTAGGGGAATGTTGGCAGCTGTAATCTAATTTCGTATTCTTTTGAGCTTTAAATTTTCGCTCGCGTGACTTGTACCTGAACCGATTTGTTTTCATCATTTATGCTTTTGAGCTTTGATTTGCTAAACTCGCATTCACAGCGGATGTCAGTAGATTTCCACAATGTTAGATCGGAATCTTTTAGTAACCTGACTTTTATTATTTCATGGCTGATCTACAAAGAAAAGCTTTCCCTGATTAAACTGTTGCAAAGTCCGCCAAATTCACATGTCGACATGTTGTTCCTTTGTTCAGTTACATAGTGAGCTATCGTTTGAAACAAGCCCATGCCTCATCTGCTGTCAAGCGTGTCATAGGCGGTTCAGAGAAGAAATTAATCAGCAACTTATGTCATGACTGAAACCAAATCAATTAGTGATTGCATGGCCATCCCCGTACTCGTAGGATGAACCACATCAATGTATGCAGGTGATATGTTTGTACAACTGATAGTTTTCGTACGTAACAAATGGTTAATTTTTACGTTCTTTGTTTTCGAGACAATAAAGACGTATTTTAAACAAAGTTATTTTCTTTTGTTGTAGCCAAGACGTCTCAGATAATCAGTATAATCATCAAGACTGACTAAAATTGTAACAATTTGGCATGATTATAATAAACTCTTTAACGAACTCGATCTAGAGATATATGCCTCTGTATCAGACATTCATTTGCAGCCCAAGTTACGCATTCGTTCTACAATGTTAGTCCAACTGTGACAGTCAAACTGCTCCGGTGGTCTAGTGGTTAGAGCGTCCGCCTCGGATGCGGTAGGTCATGGGTTCAATCCCCGGATGAGTGATACCAGAGACCTTAAAAAATGGTACGAACAGCTGCCTCGCTTGGTGTTCAGCATTAAGAGGTTAGCGTTTGGACTAGTCGGCCTGGTGTCAGGATAAGGTGACTTGTTGGGACATGATGCTACATGTCTGGATCATAATGTCCCAGTGCTAGACAGCACTATAAACTGCCACACTGCAGACATCGTAACGATATTACTGATTTTTTTTTTATTAAAAAAGCTTCCTTAAAAATCCAATTCACACACTAACATACAAGCAATCCCCAAAGAAGCCGACCCTTTTTTAAGCCTAACCTAAAGGAAAAGGAAACAAATTCCAGATTTAGTTTTTGCGTGAATTTAAAACCACAAGGAGGCTCATGCCCTCTACCTTAACATTGGTGTGTGTGTGTGTGTGTGTGTGTGTGTGTGTGAAAATATGAAACTATCCAATGAAACTCAAAGAACAAGCCGTCATTTGGAATACACTATCTGATTGGATCAACGCAACGCAACACACATTTAGAAAAAAATATGTCATGTTGACGCACATCGTTTGAAGAGACACAAACTTACTAGCAATTTGGACTGTCGTTTTGAGGGGGGGGGGGGGCTCGTCTATGAGATCATTTCGTAGCCGCAGCCTATCCAAATAAGTATTCTGACTTTGTATTAGCTTACATACAAATATGACTGACTGTAGCACTCATTTTATCAGAACCCCTGGATGCAGAGTGCGTACACGTGTCAAACCTGACTGCCAGGATACAACCATATTCTTCCTAATAATGGCTAAAGGTATTATCATTGTAAAATCGTGTTGCCTTTACTCTCATTACCTTTTAAGCTGTGCCTCCTGTTTCTACAAATGCATAGACAAAATGTAGTCAAAATGCTATAGGGATGATGATGATCGCCTCACAAATTATGTAGACATTTTAGTCAAATTGTGACAGGGATGATATGGTTCGCGTCATAAATGCGTAGTTAAATCCTGACACGAATGATATGGAGCGCTTTACAAAGGCCTCGACATATTAGTCAAATCCTGACATGGATACGGATCGCCAAATATTATAATGATGACACACATTAGGAATCGTTCTTGTTCACCTTCTATACGTTTTATATGCCAATGTCCTATTTTGCACTCTAGTAAAATATCCAGTCTTGTTGAGTCCTTGTCGCATATGTTAAGGCTGTACTCTATCGTATCTCCAATCCCTGTTTATTTTCTTGCCATAAACCAAACAACATAATTTCTTTGTTATGTAATAATAATAATAATAATAATAATAATAATAATAATAATAATAATAATAATAATAATAATATTAATAATAATATTAATAATAATAATAATAATAATAATAATAATAATAATAATTATTATTATTATTATTATTATTATTATTATTATTATTATTATTATTATTATTTCTTTCTCACGTGGGAACTATTTTTATATAGTGTTGTCTGACGAAAATTATATCCCGCCCAGTCCCGGATTACCCATTAGGCAGAGTAGGCAACTGCCTATGGGCCCCGCGACTTTTATGGGCCCCATCAGGGGCCCTCAGGGGCCCCCATGGGACCGTGACCGTGGGTCTGGGGCCCCAAAAGTTTGACTGCCTATGGGCCTCCACGGTGCTTAATCCGGCGCTGATCCCGCCGCAAGACATGATTATAAAATAACAGTTCTCATAGGAGAAAGCAATCATTGATTTAGTGTTTCACAGGAATTAATCTGAGGTTATATAACATCAGCAATAAATGTCCACTGAAATGATTATAGTCAAGGAAAGTACTGAAATACTGAAATGATTATAGTCAAGGAAAGTATCCCAGAGTCTACCGTAGGAATAAAAGAAGCGTGTTTCTTACTGTTTTCAGAACTTAAGGATGTCTTTTCTAAATACGTTTATACGTCGATATCCAAAATGTAAATGGATGGATTCTTTTACATACATCGTTCTATTAAAGAAAATGTGAAACATTCATTTGTGCTGAGGGTTGCAATTATGTCATTTAGTTTGTTATTTAGTTTGTTGACTGATTCAAATGTATACTAAGTAATCTTTTTAAAAAATTCTCATTATTTTTAGGGGGAGGGATATGTTTAAGGGCGATTATTTCGTATATGACAATGTTGTAGCTACTATACAACTGGAACAGTAAATAATTAAAAACTAGTCGATTCTTGAGATATGGAGATTCTGAGCTGTGCAGAATACGTTAATGACATTAGAAACAGATATATAGCTGCTCAGAGAATTGTACAATCTAGACATTTTCCCAAAAGACCAATCAGGCATGCACATAAGAAATCACGCTTCTAGACTGCATGCGAATAATCTAATAACGGCAAATGACTCCAACATAGTCATTGATTTACCGTATAAAATGCACATCAATACAGAGAATACAATTTAATGTTTTGGGTATTTTTCAGTTTATTAATGTAAGTTTACAGTCCTTTCTAATAATAATATACACATACATTTATAAGATGCTTTCATTTGATCTTTTGTTTCTTTAAAAAAGAAAACTAAAATTTGTATATTCAAGTCTCAATTTGTCTTTCGACGTGCGATATGTTTTTATGTGTCAAATCGATATTAATGATTTTAATAGAGATTATTGATTTTCTGCTTTCTTGTGTATGCCTTCGTCTGCTAATGCAGGATCGTACTGGTATGGAAAGACAAAAATAATCAATTCTTTATTTTGCATTTTCTTTTTTGCAGATATCGAGTGATTAATAATTATCACGCCCAAATGGCCTTTTCGATGAAAGAGATGGAGCTGTAAGTAAATAGCACAATATAAATTATAACCGTTTTTTCCGTATGGACTTATCATTAGTTAATCTTAATTACTTAATTATTGTAGCCAGGTGTATCTACGGATCCCCACCCACAACCCCCAAATTTGGCAAAACATTTTCCCCATTATTTTCAAATCATCCCGTCAATTATAAAACACAATCCGTTTTTCAGTCAGCCTGTAATGATATATGGTTTGCTTTGGTTTGTTGATTTATGTGCCTCTTTTTAGCACATTAAGATTATGTTCATCATATATATATATATATATATATATATATATATATATATATATATATATATATATATATATATATATATATATATATATATATATATATATATATATATATATATATATATATATATATATACGCGTATCTTGTTTGATATATATTTGTTTTAATTTACTGTTTGTTGTCAGTTATAAATTCTTTTTCATTTTTCATTACATGGTACTGTAATGTAAATTCATTTACTACAGATGTTTTATCATATAATAGGTTGATCTGAATTTTCTTTGGTAAACAAGTAATGGTGACGTAGATCCTGACCTTTATTCAAGGTAAATGAAAACCACGTACACAGGTTTTATTTTAATTTTAAAAAATGATTGGCTCTCGTCAGGGACATGTTAAGAGTACGTGACATAAACGATCACGTGACTCCTTACCCTTAATGATTTCGCAATTAGGGGATTGTTTCGAAACTGCACATTAGAATACGATATAATCTTTGTTTTAGTAAGATATTGTCAGTTTGTGGGTTTTCACAAATGAAGTTAAGTCAATTTTCTTTTGTTGTAGTCAAGTTCTTGAAACCAATGTTAACTTTTCTTCAGACCAGTTGGATTTTAAATGATTAATTCGTATTTCTGGAAATATTTGATTTGCTCATACAGAATTCTTGGACAAAGACAGTTTATCAAAATAGTATTAATATTTCCAACACCGGAATTTTTTTAAAATATTGTGTTTCTACAAGAAACTATAGATAAGCACAAAGCAGACTTCAGCATACGTCATATGTCGCCAGATGACTGATTCGAATGTGGCGTCAAATTTCTCTGATGTTCGTTTGGTTAGTAGCTTTCTTTGTTTTGTTGTATGTACCTGGAACGTTATTGACCCAATACGTCACGGCTTACCGTAGCATACTGTTATGTTGCGTTATGGTACGCACTGGAACCAATTCCGATTTGCACATACACGCAAACTGATTCCGCTATAAGTACAGGTCAACAGGCATATTTTGTGATGGAGATTCGTCTCACATTCCGTGCTAACAACCAAATCCACCACCATACTTAACATCATTATTAGAGTAACTTTTGCACCCACATGGACTAGTGTTAGGGTTTATATGTCATTCTTCTGATAGTTGTTTGACTCCATATTATTCGCAGCATGCTCTGGATTGTAAGTCAAAGCACAGAACTGATAAACCCGTACTTGCAGGAGGTGGGGGGGGATGCTCACAGTAATACTGTGTAAGCTTATTTTTTATTCCCTGCAAGAATTAGTTTCTGAGATAAATATGGAACTTCAGACAATGAATTTGATATGATGATCCTATTTTTAGTGTTCCTCTTCCTTTTAATTGGCAGGACTGTATCGGATAGTACAGTCGAAAATTAGTTAGTACTCCTAATACCTGATTAAGACCTGGAGTGTTTTTGATGGAAAACCTGTCGCAGACGTTACCATGGATAGTCGAATAAATGAAAACAAACTTCAAGTTAATATTACTACCGATAAAGTATATACTTGACGAACCTGCTGTTTTTTTAAGATTTAGATTCGTTGGCAATTAAGAAAAACTGATGGACAGATTTTCAGACTGGTAACGATTGCTTGTTACAATAACCTACATACACGTATTTCAGACTGGTAACAATTGCTTGTTACAATAACCTACAGACACGAATAACAGACTGGTAACGATTGCTTGTTACAATAACCTACAGACACGAATAACAGACTGGTAACGATTGCTTGTTACAATAAACCGCAGACACGAATAACACGTATTCCCCCCCCCCCAATGTTGTTATCACGGTTTACTTGTCTAATGCATATTTTCGAATTCGTTTTTAGGAGAAGAAATTTAAAGCATTATCCCAAAGTACTAATTATCAATTCGAATCTGATTAAAGTATTTGCCGGAAGTATGATTACTTATGCATGTCTGCTTAAACCATTTGCCGGAAGTATGATTACATATGCATGTCTGCTTAAAGCATTTGCCGGAAATATGATTACATATGCATGTCTGCTTAAAGCATTTGCCGGAAGTATGATTACATATGCATGTCTGCTTAAAGCATTTTCCGGAAGTATGATTACATACGCATGTCTGCTAAAGCATTTGCCGGAAGTATGATTACATATGCATGTCTGCTTAAAGCAATTGCCGGAAGTATGATTACATATGCATGTCTGCTTAAAGCATTTGCCGGAAGTATGATTACATATGTATGTCTGCTTAAAGCATTTGCCGGAAGTATAATTACATATGCATGTCTGCTTAAAGCATTTTCCGGAAGTATGATTACATATGTATGTCTGCTTAAAGCATTTGCCGGAAGTATGATTACATATGCATGTCTGCTTAAAGCATTTGCCGGAAGTATGATTACATATGTATGTCTGCTTAAAGCATTTGCCGGAAGTATGATTACATACGCATGTCTACTTAAAGCATTTTCCGGAAGTATGATTACATATGTATGTCTGCTTAAAGCATTTGCCGGAAGTATGATTACATATGCATGTCTGCTTAAAGCATTTGCCGGAAGTATGATTACATATGTATGTCTGCTTAAAGCATTTGCCGGAAGTATGATTACATACGCATCTCTGCTAAAGCATTTGCCGGAAGTATGATTACATACGCATGTCTGCTTAAAGCATTTGCCGGAAGTATGATTACATACGCATGTCTGCTTAAAGCATTTGCCGGAAGTATGATTACATACGCATGTCTGCTTAAAGCATTTGCCGGAAGTATGATTACATACGCATGTCTGCTAAAGCATTTGCCGGAAGTATGATTACATATGCATGTCTGCTTCAAGTATTCACAAAATAAAAGAATTTGTTTACTAGATTAAATGGTATCGTGATTAACCAACCTGCGGACATCCTCATAAGACTTGCCTAAGTTTTAACCAACCTGCGGACATCCTCATAAGACGTGCCTAAGTTTTAACCAACCTGCGGACATCCTCATAAGACGTGCCTAAGTTTTAACCAACCTGCGGACATCCTCATAAGACGTGCCTAAGTTTTACAGCGAAAATATACCAAATATAATATCATATATCCATGTTTTCCAAAAAAATTATACCAAACCTAAGGCCATATGTCCAAGTTTTACAACGAAAATATAACGAAAACTTCATACCATTATTATGTCTCAGAAATGTATACAGATTCATTTGTGTTGATCATGTCATACCTTTTGTATGGCAATATACACACTTGATGCTGTATCGAAAGTGTGTTAAATTTACAGATAAAAACAGTTCTTTTTTCCTAAAACAATTTTAAAAATACTGAAACGCTTTAAAGCTAAGCGCAAGCTCATACACCCAACTGATTAAGGTCCACCGAAAAAGCTTAGCTCAAGGTCGTACACCCAACTGATAAAGGTCCAAGCTCAAGCTAAGCTCAAGGCCATAACACCTATCTGAAATGTCCACCAAAGAGGCCGTAAGGTCATCCAGTGAAGGTTCAACGAAAAAGCCAAGTTCAATGCAGTAAGGTCATCCGGTGAGGTTCAATATATAAACGACATAAAAATAAAATATAACTTAATTTAATTTATTTAAAAGTGTTACATGAATTTGACTTTCTTAGTAACCTCAATATTTAGGCTGTACGTAAAAATTATCCTACATTTATATCAGTTTGAATGTGTGAAACTAAAAGAAGCAATTCAACTTCTAGAATTAAGGATGAGAATGGAAGTTATGTGCTATTCCTCTCAGTCACCAGGCCAATCAAAGTAATCCCAATCAGATCTTGATCATCCCCTCAGTCTAAGCATTTAAGGTTTCCCAACAGAAGCATTTTCCAGGGAAACATTTCCGTCATTGATTATTCTTCTTAGAGCCAATTCGAGCATCATATTGCCATTTTTTAATTATATTTTCCCATCCATAACAAATGTGTTTCTTCTTTCTGATTAACAACTATAGGAAGGGTGTCCATTATTTCGACCTAATTATTTTACTGAAGTGTCTATTTTGGCACCGTTCTGTCCAATAATCAAATTGACAGCAATAACTCTCAGCCTTGATGGTGTGGGTGTGAAGATGGCTGCTGGATTAATATTGTATCCACAAACGAAGACTTTTTTTTTACATTTACTTCCATCACTTAACAATCAAAGTTTCTTTGAAAAACCATCTGAGAGTATTGAATAATTCCAATCGTAGGCATCCATGTTTTTTATATAATGGGCAGCCATTGCATACATCAGTCAATTCGGAAAAGCGTTAAGGCAGACTTATCGGGACGGTGGGGGGTGGGGTGGAATGTACCGCTGAATCTCTAAATATCTATGTATTACATTAATGTATCCAGCAGAAGAATGATGTATGTTACGGCTGTTAGGCCATGATTCCCTCTTTTTCTTCTTTTTATATCAAAGATGAGATAAATATGTAAATATGTAGTATTTGGAACCAAAATAAATAAAAAAAAATACAAACTCTCATGGGTCTTTGTGATCTGCAATTTGATTTGTCTATTGTATTGTGTGAAATAGAATTCATTGTTTGACCAGTAAAATGACATAAGATTTAATATTAATTTCAAATAAAGCAAGACAATTACTTGCGAGTAAGAAATACATACATACATACATACATGCATGCATGCATGCATGCATCCATACATACATACATACATACATACATACATACATACATACATACATACATACATACATACATACATACATACATACATACATACATACATACATACATACATACATACATGCATGCATGCATGCATGCATGCATGCATGCATACATACATACATACATACATAAATACATACATAACACTTGTGGAGAAAAATTGTCCATATTCAGGCAGCTACGATTAGTTTCCCTCCATTTCCATTCGCGAGTCGGTTGAAAAATTAGTTGCCAAAATATTCATTGAAAATTAAACATTCCAGATGGCGTGATTAAAAATAAGTTTTCACACGGCGGTCGCAGCCAATTAGTATTGAGAAAATTGCATAATAACGCCATAGGCTTCTTTGGATAAATTAGAATCACATAAAGTGATATTTTCACATGTTATAATATCAAAAATATTAATTGGGACACACTATAGGCAAAGTGTAAAGACTGTGCGATATATTAACATATAATAGAGTTTATTTAAGTCATTCTGGGTTCATTAAATTTGTATTTTTATTCATAAATTCAGTGGTTGACATGTACTATAATAAAAGTACATGCAAAATAAATTTTCATTTGTACACAAAGGCTAATTGCCAATGTCAAGTCAACAACTATTTCGGTCAAAGTACGCCACGCATTAATTTGAACGTTGGTCACGAAAACATCACCTGATCATTCATATGAAAGTATCTGTGCTATATACATGCTTCATAACTGTTGACTGGTTCATTATATGAAAAGTACAAAATTGAGTCTTAACGTATTTCACACTAACATGATTTAAATATTCGGAAATCTTTTCGTGATTTCGATTATTTTTTATTCGATGCATAGTTAGTAACTTTATAAAGTAAACAAATAAAGCAGCGTTTCATTCTACTGTTATCTTCAAAGTTTGTAAGAGTCTTGAGTTAAAGGTTAAAAAAATTCTATAGTTTGTTCACTGAAATGTCAAATCAAATGAAAGCCATGATTTACATTTCAGAAATAAGAATAGCTTTAGCAGCACTGTAGTTTGTATTTTACGTATAAAGTTTTATAATATACATGTATATCAGGGACTTAGATGTTTGCATCTGTATGAATTCTCATTTTGACATCCTCCACAACACATCGACATAGGTTGCTATAGTACTTCTTGAAGAAATGAACTCTGAGAAGAATAGGTACCTGCTGTATTAAGCGACATACTGGTAGCTTCTACTCCTTTTTATTATCTGCGGCACCAGTCGCTAGTGTAGAAGACGTCGAAAGTCGAAGTTCCCTTTGGAGTGGGTTACCATACTTATCAAATTAGGAAACACTGGTCTTAAATCAGGTTTAACAGGCATCATCAAGAACGAAGAGTAGCAGTGAAAACGTTCGACTGGTGGGGTTTTTGTTTCGTAAGTACGTGCATTCAAGCAAAGAGTACTTTCTCTTTTACGGCAGATTATTTTCTGATACTTTTTCTTCGCAGGAATTTTCTTTTTCGAGGAATATATATGTGCTGCATCAAAACTCTATTCTTTGATCAGACGTCCTTTTTTGGGATTTGGCGTTTTTGTTCAACTTCAGCATTATGATCCCATATTAAAAGTGAACGAATAATGACACACACTACAAGCTGACTTGCAATAGGTTTCAAAATGATTTGATGTTTGTTTACGTATCGATTCAAAATCCACCAGTCGTGACAATGCTACTTATTTGTTTAAAACAAAAGCACCTTTGATGTGGTATTTTAATTATGCCCTGTAATAATTGATGTGATGTCAAAATAAATCAAGAAACTATTCTTTACGACTCCCTTATATAAAATATCACCGTACTTCTGTTACTCATTCAATGCTGACGACACACAGTGAACGAATCGATTTGACAGCAGGATGAAATTAGAAAGAATATCATGTCGAATACTGTTAGAAAGAAACCAAGTGAAAAATAGTTTTATAATTTTTCAGACGGGAGGAAAAAAGTGATGACATTGCCTCTTTCTCGGCACCAATTTTAAACTAACTTGGCATGAAATCTCAATTGTCGCATTTTGAATCGATTAGTAAATACGCATGACGTGTTTGAGTGGCATCATTATATGCATGATCCAGTCAATATGTTTGTACATGTTTATCTAAGACGTGTACATGAGATTTATCTCCTGGACATTTGAATAATACCACATAATAGTCTATGGTACTGATGGTGTAATGTCCAATACTTTGTTGAAATAAATTTTGAGTATGCAAATAATTCTGGCATGACGATGATGTCCTTTTCGTGTAAGCTATAAAGTTCAGTTTCTTCTTTGGTCTCTTCTACAATGACGTCTGAGAAGACAAGATGTCTTTGACTAAATGGATGCCGTTTATAAATGAAATGATCCCTCCTTAACCTTCTTGAAGTAATGTATATGGCTAGCAAATTTATGGCAGTCCCCGTAACGTTACATGTCCCCTTTGCTCGATGTTTCGTCGGTTGGGCCTAATATCTAGTCGGCAAAATCAGTACGAGAGCCACAAATTATGTTTCTTGTTCTCCCAGAATATTTCTACATTTTAGATAATGAAAAATGTATGTTCTTGTCTACACTTCTCACAAATACGATGATATTTGCAAAAATTAGGGATGCTATGTCTCTCATGCTCATTCAAAGTCAACAAGAATTTTTTAAATTTAAACAAAAACATCTTTCTTATTTTCATCTTATCTTCACTTACTTCTGTTTGTTGTTGGAGTCTATCCGATTTTCTAATGTTGTTCCATAATCGTTCCACCGTATCACTTGAGCCACTAGGATAGAGCGTGCTAAGCACATTTAGTAATGCGGATTATTAACATGGATAATACTTGTGTTTGTACTGCGAAGTTTGTCGTCCAGTAAGAGTTTTCTGCATTGTCCACTACATCTGGTAGGTGAAACCTATGCTTTGTAAAGAGTTGTTTTTCACTGGCCTTATCAAACTCCTCACTGGAAGTTGGACGCGTAAAATATTGTCTATGATTTTGGAAGGTATTACTTCTGACAGAATTCTAAACTCAAAGAGAATATAAGAGAGATAAAGACATGCAAGTGTAACTTTTTCTTGATTTTTTTTATGACTCTAAAACGGACAGTTTTTGCTTCTTTGTTGAATAACAACAACAAATGTATGATTTGACATCCTTAGTTTTAACTGTCTTATTCCCGTTCCACGTCCAAGTCCTACTCCTGCTGCTGCTGTTGCTGCTTTGGTAATGATAGCTGCTGCTTGAACTAGCGTATCAGTGACGGTGAGAGTGGCTGTCGTCATCGAATGTTTAGAAATCTTTGAAAATGAAAGGTCTCTTTCTCTTGGGTTGAGCAAAAAAAAAAAAAAAACTAATACATCTCTATCGGGTGCTTTAACTTCGCAACAAATATTTTGTAACTCACCGCTTTGTTATTACTCCCTTGCTTCTTTCACTATACAAAGTTTTCTTCTTATTTCACGCTTTCTGTCTTCCTTTTATTGTTGTCGTGTGAGAGGCTGTAGTGTTTATCGACAAACGCTCCTACCTTTTTCTGAAAGTAAATTATGTTTGTGTGAGAGAGAGTGTCTGTTTATTACTTACCTGTTCTTGTGCGATGGTATGTTTGAGTGGACGTAACCATACCGTGTGTCTAAAAGAATCATACACTTTTTCGTTGGATAATAGAACTCTGTGTTATGATAGTAATCCAAAAGAGGTCGCTCTGTAGCAAATACCATATACTCAATAGTGGCACAAACAAAAACAAAGACAGGTATTAGGATGGCATGTATTGTGTATTAAATAGTATCTAAAAAGTTTAACATTACCATTCCCGCATGTCTCCACATTTGCCAAAATGTATAGGGCAGTCGGGGATAATATAAATGTTAATGTTAAATTCCCTTTGACCCCAGTGAGATCATTCATATTAAATCCAGATGTTCCCAGAAAGGCCCACAATCTAAACCTATGGAGAATTTTAGGATGAGTTCCTGTAGAGCAGGGGTTTACACCCTCTTTCGACCATTTTTTGAGACAACACGGGTGCCGCAAACACTAATTTCTTTAATACAATTACATTGCACGAGCCAGATTTCTGTGTTTTAATTTGCCCTGAGGGCCGGACAAAACACATTCGTGGTCCCATAGGCTGGGGTTGTGCACCCCTGCTGTATAGAATACATTGTAGAACTGTGGGCTAATGATATAGCCACACAGGGCTCGAGATCAACCCACAATGGGTGATGTCTATATTTGTTTTTGATGAAATGAAAGAAAGTGTTTCATAGAAAAGAAGGCATGTTTATAGACACGGGGAAAGATATATTAAAATTGGAAAACTTCAGTAAATATAGGTACAATTAGTGGACATTTGATGATTAGATCTATATTTACATATTTGAATTATATTAGACTAAATATATATTTGAAGTATATTAGGCCCATAATTACATAAATGTATTACATTAGACTTAATTACATATTTTAATTATACTAGGCCCATAATTACATATATGAATTACATCAGGCCCATAATTACATATATATGAATTACGTTAGACCTAATCACATATTTGAATTACATTAGGCGTATAATTACATATATGAATTACATTAGGTCCATAATTACATATATGAATTACATTTGACCTAATTACATATTTGAATTACATTAGGACCCGTAATTACGAATGTAGAGTACATTATGAGCTTTTATCAAAAATCAAAAGTATTTCCAACTTTATGTCTGACTCATTGGAACTATACTTAGAGCCTAAGCCGGAAATATATTTTTTTGTTTTGATCTGCGTTTTTTTTTTTTTTTTTTTTTTTTACTCGTTTTTTTTCCTTAGCATTTTCGATACAATGTATTTGTTAGTCAAATACATTCAACAGAATATGTTTGTTAATCAAAAACGTTCGACAAAAAGGTGTTTGTTACTCAAATACTTTCCAGGTCACGATTAGGCTACGTACAAAATAATTTATATTTAGAAAATGTCCTTTAGGTGTGAAAGTCGTGCCACAGATCGTATGCATTAGTCTCTGTTCCCAAAATCGAACCAGTCTGTTTACAAACCAAATGTACTGATGGCAACATAAATTTGCTTTGGTGACGTGGGAATTTTCTTTTCAACGTAGAAAAGAGCTTCTTATTGAATTTCAAGTGTATCGCAAAACAACCAAACGTCACTAAGGAAATCATCTGGAACATGATCCCATTCTTCAAAGTCGAACTACATTGATGAAGTCAAAATTAAAAATGGGTCTCCATTTGCGTCAAACGCTGTCAAGTCTGTTTATTTTAAAGTTTAAACCTATTCATACTAGACAATATTGTTTCTTTAAGATATTTCTCGTTCAGTTAAATGTTTCATACTTTAAAATTCTTAGGCATTACATAAATAACACAAATATTTCAGGTATTTTATCGCCAAACCCTTATAAATGGTAACATTTTTATCATCCGTAAAGGTTATGGATATGTCAAATCATATAACCAGTACTGTCATGTGAAATGGCGGAGTTATTTCTTAATTTTAGACTCCAAATTCAAATAAAATGAAACACAAATGAAGACTATATTGAGATAGAAAAAGAAGAAGAACAACAACAAAAAAATCTTTGAAAATGCCTTATGCTGATTTAGAAATACGTTGTACATAGTATAGCAAACAAACGTTAGGGTTTTCTATTAGAATAATTTCAAATGTAGTATTAATCGAAACACATAGAAACGGGTTCTTTAGTACGACATTTATTACATTTTAATTCTTAGAGATTATGCAAAATTTTTTTTAAAAAATATCCATTCTGCATCCAGTGCTTTGCCAATATCGATTACAACGGTATATCGTTGAAATGTACTATTTGCTATGAAGGAAATTCACCCAGCTAACATTATATCACTTGTACAAAGTTTTTAGCTGAATATGCTTATTTCTTCCTGTACGTGCTTTAACGAAATGTTTTATTCACGAAATGTTTCGTCACGAAATGTTTTATTCACGAAATGTTTCGTCGCGAAATGTTTTATTAGCTATAAGGATCAAAGGAGACTAAGTTTATATTACAAGAAAACAGAAGTAGAAAACCCCGATGAATAGTTTGCAGCATAAAGAAACAAATATTGTATTAATATCGGCACATTATGCGTCTGAAAAAAAAGATATTCCATGCTATGCTAAACAACTATTCTACCTTGAGGCCAAGGTGTAGGCTATGCTTATGTTATGTATAGTACAGGATCAACTTATTGTTTCACGGCATGTACATTCTTATGATGATCGTATTTATTACCTGTAATTTAAAATGCGTAATTTTAGCATTCAAGGTACTTTGCACGAATGAGAGAGATCATAGTATATTCTCGTGATAATAAAAGTCTCGGAACAAAATGGTGTAAAGATGCAAATGTACCATGAAAAGATATTCTGCAGATTTCTCCAAAGAGTAATAAACATCCAAAGAATCCCACTTGATATAAGGAAAGATCAATATGACGCCATTTAATAATATCATTATACATTCTAAAAATAATGGGTTGTAGTCGGGTCCATCCAGCAAATAAATAAGTCTACAAGCAGTTAAAATACATTTATCCAGATAATTTTTATTACCATCTTGGTTTCTTATCTTAGCTATTTCGTAAGTGAATCTAGTCCCTTTTATGTCATGCTTCTTAACACGCAAGGGTAATTACATACCAGAGTTAAGACTGTGCTCACATTGAAAGTTGGTTACATGAGTGTTTCAGAACACAATAATCGGCATAAAATATTCGAAATTACACGTATTTGCGTCCGTTCTCATAGTGGCACGCGCGCGCACGCGTTTGTGTGTGCGCGTATGAAATTTGGATTTGTTTGCGAAGCTTAAACAATTTTTCAGTCATATCGCTACGATGTCTGCAGTGAGACAGTTTATAGTGATGACTAACAATGGGGCATCAAACATGTAGTTTCATATCCCACCCGGTCACATTATCCAAACACAAGGCCAACAAGTCCTATCCCGATTCTCTTAATTCTTTGCGCCAAGCGAGGAAGCTGTTAGTACCATTTTTATTTATTTGGTATAACTCGGCAGGGGCTCTAACCGCTAGGCAACCGTCACCTGAATAGCGGCATATGATAAGAGATCATCAGTGGAATTTATACGCATTCCATCAGCTTTAAAGGTGAGTTGGCATCTCACGTAATCGTTAATAAAATATAGACAAAAAGTGTGTTTGTTGTTAGCTCATTGTGAGAGTATTCTGTGACTTTATAAACTATGTTTATGAAAGAGTCTTAAACATTTTTTAAACAAAATTCCAAATCTATTAACAATTAAAATTCTATTGTTGCGACTTTCTTTAGCAAATAGATATTATCTTTTACGTTATCATCACACCATAAACCAAGACTCAAACCAATAATAGCATTCAGTAAGTGGATTGGATTACATTTTGGTTACTCCAATTTTATCAGACCATTTTTTAAAACCTAGACTTTAAATTTAAGCCCTGTTAATGATATATAGTGATATATGAGTTTAATTTCACAGATGATTTGCTATATTTTACTTTTTGGGGATCTGAGATCTGGCAGACAGACGAATGGCCAACACAGTGGACCCAGTCACTAATTATAACACTCCAAAAAAAGGCCATCTCCAGCTGTGCCAAAATTACAGAACTATCAGTTTGATCATGCCATGCTAGTAAGGTGATGCTGAAGATCATTTTGAACAGACTGAACCCACAAGCAGAAGAAATAATCGCTGAAGAACAGGCAGGGTTCCGTAGTGGAAGAAGCACAACAGAACAAATTTTCAATCTTAGGGTTCTGTGTGAATAGTACTCACAACATCAACAAGACATCTATCCTGTGTTCATAGATTTAAAAAAGGCTTTTGATAGAGTGTGGCATGAGGCATTGTGGGCCACAATGAAGAAGTACAACATGGGTCAAAAGTTGACCAACACCATCAAGCAGCTGTACGCCAAGGCTACCAGTGCAGCAATTGCTCAAGGTTCTGTGGGGGACTGGTTCTAGATTACAGTTGGAGTACGGCAAGGCTGTCTCCTGTCACCCACGCTTTTCAACATCTACTTAGAGCGCATCATGAGCGAATCTCTGGAAAACCACTGTAGGACAGTCAGCATTGGAGGGCGTAACATCACCAACCTCCGCTTTGCAGACGACATTGATGGGCTGGCAGGCAGTGAAGATGAGCTTGCCACCTTAGTGAAGAACCTGGATGAAACATCTTCCAGATTTGACATGGAGATAAGTGCCGAGAAGACAAAGCTGATGACAAACAGTGGCAAACAAATCTCAACCAAGATTAAAGTCAGAGGACAGGAACTGGAAACAGTGGGCCAATTCAAATACCTTGGTTCCATAATCACGGAAGAGGGATCAAGAGCAGAAATTTTGTCACGAGCAGCACAAACAACGGCAGCTATATCAAAGCGAAGACCCATCTGGAGAGACAAGAACATCTGTCTGAAAACTAAAATCAGACTATTGAGAGCACTAGTCATCTCAATCTTTCTGTATTCATGTGAGGCCTAGACCCTGACAGCAGAATTACAACGAAGAATCCAGGTACTTGAAACGAGATGCTACAGAACCATCCTTGGCATCTCTTACATGGACCACATCAGAAATGAAGAAGTGCGCAACACCATCAGGCACAAAGTAGGCCATTATAAAGACCTCCTCACCATTGTCAAAAAGAGAAAGCTGAAATGGTATGGCCATGTCACTAGAGCCAACAGTCTATCCACAACAGTAATGCAGGGTAGTGTCCAAGGTGGTAGAAAGAGAGGTAGACAGAGAAAAAAGTGGAGTGACAACATCACAGAATGGACCAGGAATAGTTTTGCAGAGACACAGGCATTGGCACATGATCGAGTCAAGTGGAGGGAACTGGTCAGATGTTCAGCAACACAGTGCCTCAACGACCACACTAGGTCAAGAGACTGATGATGATGATGATGATGATGATGATGATGATGATGACTTTTTGGGGAGGAGTGGTTTAGCGTGCTCTCCGTTACGAATCACTGCCATATCACATCTGTCTGCGTGGGTTCGAGTCTCAGATTCGACCAATGTGGGTATGTGAGAAAGCTTGCCAGTAGCTTTTCGTGGGTCGATGGTTCTTTCTGGGGATTTTTCCGGGTTTTACCTTGACCATTAATACTGGCCTCCAAGTATTGCCTATTAATAAAATTGTTTTATTCTATTGTTGCGATTTCCTGTATGCTGTAAAATGGCGTTAAACCCTACTACATCTACCTTACAATTTAATATACTGCCATCTCACTTCTGTCCAGGTGGGTTAGAGTCTCGGACTGTTAAGAAATATGAGAAAGCTTGTCAGTAGCCGCCACGTATAGTCTAACATCTGCTGAAAAAATGGCGTTAAGCCTACAATAATAACAACATCATCAACATCAACATTTTCAGTAAATAACTTCCCTCAAATAAAATACATATCCTTTCTGGAAAATGGCGTTTTGGAAAATTGCGATTTAGCATCATGCCAAGACATTATATTAGACACCTGAACAACAATGACGAAGACGGATAAATCCTCATTTTGCGAGAACTGCGAACAAAATTGATAACGTACCTACTGATAAAGCCAATCTTTTCTTGGATTACAATTATGGTCATTTAAGCTCATGTTTGTGTGGCATCTGTTAATATTCTAGTATATAACACTTGCTAATAATTTCTATTTAATATCTCTTCATCATATCTGTATATAGCAAGGAGAAACATGTGATTCGAAATGCTACATAATTCGTCCATTTTGATTTGTTAGGAATGGAGTTTTTGCAAAGTCATTTTTACCATGAGGAAGACATTAGACGTGCACATGATACTTTCGTCTTGCGTTAAGTTATACACGGCGTGGCAACTGCTATATATGGCGTGGCAACGCATAAGACATTAGAGTCCACGTGATAATTTTGTATTCTATAGTGTTGCGCATGACTAATTTTAGATGGTATCATGCTTATAATCGTCTGCTCTTAACAATTAAAGGTTTCTTAGAACGCCATTGCTGCCTTTCACTAGATGTATTATGTAAGAAAATGTTGTTATTGTAATAAAGGTTGTTGTACGGCTACATCTTTCAGAGAGAGAGAGAAAGAGAGATAGCTCTCTTAACCGCGTGCCGTCACAATGTTAAACCAGCTACATCTGCATAATTATTTTGCCTGTAATGAGAAGACAAAACATCTATTTCCTTTGTCGGTACGGAACTGACCTGACCCTTAAATGCGTGGTCTTTTATATGCATCCTGTGTCAGGTTAACGTACCCTTGGAAATAGATGTTTATTCTCTCATCAAGTAAAAGTCCGTTTTTCCTGGTCCAAACCAGCTTAATTTGACGTCATCTGACATAAGGTACAACTCAGATTTGTAGTTCGTTTGGCATTAGTTACGTCCGAACATGATAATCCCTAAATATTCTAAATCAGCAACATGTTTAATATATTAAGCCAGCAGCAATGTCCGTCAAACATTAGATACTGTCCAACATTAGACATGAACCATTCTGTATTTACGTCAGTACGGAAGTTTGTTCTGTGTTTTACCGATAAGACTTTAGGGGCTGACTGACTTCAGTAAGATTTTTGCCAATGCCTGGTTTTACAAAATATATGTTTCACTGATAAGACTTAGAAGCTGACTGACTTTTGCTTTATAACCTATTTTCACACAATAATGTACATTCGTATAGCTAATGATTTAAGTTGCCAACGTTTTGCTATAATGCATAAAACATTGCTTTAATAATACAATTTAAAGAAAATATCAATCTTATTAATTTTACTAAAAATACAATCCTAACAGATGTATACCATAGATGGGTTAAAATATCCGAACTTTTACCATTAAATATTGTAATAAAGCCTGGGTTGCTGAATGGTGTTTTCATAATTGTGTTTGTTATAACTGAATAACCAGGACTTGCACCACCACCATCGCTATCATCGTCGTCGTCGTCGTCATCATCATCATCATCATCATCATCAGTTATTTAATTACATTTGTCTTGCAGCATTCGACTGAATGGGACTAATTCTTGCGATTATTTTCTGTCATGATCGGACCTCTTCCCGCTATAGCAGATTTGATAAGTTTGCTTAAAATCTTTCCTATTTAAAACAATTAAAAAAATAGTTGTTTTTTGGGGGGACTGTTAATGATATTCAGCGTGTCATTAGACTGGTTTTGCATTGTGTTATCATTACTCCCATACTCGTGTTAATAAGGTGCGATTGGTTCTTTGATGTTTGGCAGATTGGTGATTTTTTTTTTCTTCTTCTGCTTATCGCGCTTCATATCAGTTTCTTGGTATTGCAATGCCTTAATATACAATGCCTTAATATACACCAGTTTCATCTGTTTGTCAAATCGAACCATGTCAGACTCTCAGAACTTTGTCACTGATCTGAATGTTGCCATTTTCTCTTAAGTATGAGGCGCCGTTGCAGACAAAAGATTGTCCAGTGAGAAAGCTGCATTTTAAATTTTGATTATGTGGAGAAATCCAATATCACGTGATGGATCAAATTACATGTCCTTAAATTTCCATTTTCTAAATCGAAATTTAATATCTCTTCATATTCGAGATGTTAGGTTTTATTTGTTGAATTATATAGTGATAGTTTAAAGTTTTATTTCTTATGTCGAGATGTTAGGTTTTATATGTTGAATTATACAGTGGTGGTTTAAATTTCCATTTTCTGCATCGAGATTTTAAATTTTATATGTTGAATTATACAGTGGTGGTTTAAAGTTCTATTTCCTAAGTCGAGATTTTATATTTAATATGTTGAATTATACAGTTGTGGTTTAAAGTTGTATTTCCTATGTCGACGTTTTACAGTGTATATATGAAATTACACGGCGGTGGTTGACATTTCAATATCATATGTCGGGAATCCCTACATCACACGTTGTATGGAACTGTTTTTGTGAAATCAGTTGAATTTCATAGAAACGAGAAGCAGCCTTTTTGTTTAAAAATAACGCGGTCCGTTCACGAGAGGAAAATCTAGTGAAGAAATTCATAGAAGTGCTCGATCTGTGGATGGTAACTTTCCGACTGTAAATGCATGAAATGTAATGGCGCCTCTTAACTGAATACATGAATGATGTATCTTAGTACTTGATATTATTTTGAATTGGTGAGGTAGACATTATGTAATGTTATTTTTAACACCAGCACATCATTTCACCACACAAAATAAAACAATCTGGAAAGCAAAATACAATTTCTAATAACCGCTGTGTAATTCAAGAGATATAATCTAAAAACGCCAAGTATGAAATGTAACTTTCAGCACAATCAATATGATCCCACATATTCAATCGAAACTCTCGACATATGACATTAAAATTTAAACTACCGCCGTGTAATTCAAACAACACAATCTAAAACCTCGACATAGACAATATAACTTTAAGCCACTACTGGCTTATTCAACAGATACAATCTAAAATTTCGACCTAAAAAATGGAATTTTAAGGACAAGAAGTTTTGATAAAATACGTGAAATTGGAATTCTGGACATATACTATTCAAAATTTCAACGGCAAGTTCTGATTGGACCATCTTTTGTTCGCTGCGGTGCCCCATACTATCGATTCTCACTGCTGTTCGAAATTATCAGTCGTGTATAATACTGTCGCAGAAGTGTCTATTAGTCCGACTTAATCAACGTAATCTCGTGGAAATGTCCATCCTCTCACACTACTGGTCACAAATCAAATAGACTATAATTTCCGCTTTCTTAATGATTGAGGTATAGCTGGAATAGACTGCCTATTTTCATATCAGTGAAAAAAACGCTATGTAATTAACCCTTAGTTTATTACAAACCCATCCTGCTTTCGAAGTAAAGTCCATAAAACTTTCAAATCTCAATCCATTTATCAGCATTAAGGGGTTTTAAATACTGTTGTCACCAATCGGAAGATCTATCGATCCAAGAAAGAAACGAAACATAGGAGAATTGGCGTATCAGAGAAAGAGAGAGAGATTACACGCGGCATCCACAAGATCCTCAATAATCCTCCTGAAGTCAATGGTGCTCCAAGTGTCTTAGCCCTTTGAAATTAAATAGATAATAGACATTGGTCGTTTGACTTTCATTGTCTTTAGAAAATGGCACATTTTCATTACTTGCCAATTTTTTGCCAATCGCTACTAAGTTATATACAGTTGCTTTAATTTAAAACTGTGTACAACTTTAAAAGTTTGATTCAATGGGCTTCCAAAGAAAGGTGTTTTTTCAAACAAACATACTTTCTTTAGTGCTTTCGTATTAATTGCGCTTAATTTGAGTGGCGTCACTAGGGTGATGTCACCCAGTGCGGTAACCCATGGTGTCACCCCCCACGGACCTCCTTCCTGCACAAACATTCAACAGTTTTATAGACTGTTATTTTGATGATTCCCCCTCTGATGGTGTCACCTGGTGCGGTCCGCACCCACCCCCTAGTGACGCCACGAGATCATTGTGGTTTTTGATGGCTTAGGTCTGTTTAAATCGATGAGTGCAAAAGGATCGCAGTTCTGCTATCAACATAAACAGCTCTTTATGTCCCACGCTTCAGCGTTAAATATTCTGATATTTCTTTTTCCGTCTGTCCGTAAATGTATCTCGTCCTAAATCGATTGGTTTGAAAGTCACCCGACTTCGTACACAGATTGCTTCTGTTGAAACGATGCATTATGGATATAGATTTTTTGCGTCTACTCTGTGATCCTCGGTAGAATTTAGTAGTTAATTATATAAACATTACAGTGAAAGGGTACATGATACATACATACATACGTACGTACGTACGTACGTACGTACGTACGTACGTACGTACATACATACATACATACATACATACATACATACATACATACATACATACATACATACATACATACATACATACATACATACGTACGTACGTACGTACGTACGTACTGGCATTAAGTTTAGTTCACTAAGATAAGCATATTTGAAACCACATTTATGAAATAAGCCCATCAATAAATTTACTTGTCACTTCCAAATAACACTCACGTAAAGTCTACAAATATTATTCTATGTATATATGTCACATGAAAAACTCGAGTACTGAATCTACTAATTGCTTTAGATGTTCGATCGAGCATGGTTCAGATTGGGGCATATTTATAATGGTAAATGTTTGCGTTGAGATTCAACCGAATACATCAAGCTACTAATCGTACCAGTTGTTCAATGATGATTTGGCATTGACTGAATACTTCATTTCTTTGACAAACTGGACCGTTGGAACGGTTATTAGTTGAAATGATATAATTTCTAAAAATAACTTCTGAGCGACAGATGGTCAGTCTTAATTCAATTTCGCTGGAAGTTTAATCAATCCTGAAGTTTCATTACAAATGCATTTGAAGTGATGCTGTTCTCTATGGTCGCCTTCATTATAAAAAATATTTTTTAGATATGAAAATATTGATTTGTAAAACAGTCCCCACAGAAGTTAGAAAAGCGAGCCAGTATGTGTGTGTTTTATTTGGATTTGTAACGTAGCTTAAAAATATTTTCAGACATATAGCTTCGATGTCTGCAGTGTGGCAGTTTATAATGATGTCTAGCATTGGGACATGTAGCATGATGTCTCACCCAGTCACATTATCCTGACACCAGGACGATCAGCCCTAACACAAACCTCTTAAAGCTGAGCGCCTAGCTAGGCTGCTGTTAGTACCATTTTTGTAACTCTTTGGTATGATTCGGTCGGGGATCGAACCCACGACCTCCCGCATTCGAGGCTGACGCTGAAACCATTAGGCCACCTGATAAGTCGTATATATATATATATATATATATATATATATATATATATATATATATATATATATATATATATATATATATATATATATATATATATATATATATATATATATATATATATTGTAGCTCAATAAAATTATGGGCCCCCGCTCATAGGGAACCTTCATTGCCCCATAATTTCACTTCTGAGCAAGCTTTGATTTGGTTTTGAGGGTTTGGGGGTTGTTTCTTTTTGGATATTATTTATACATAATTCTTGAAACTTAAAAATATGAGTTTGTTAATATTTTCCATGCTAGAAATTTTATTTTTTCTTAATATTGTTTTCATTTTTCTAAAGCTTCATATATAGTTCAGGTCAGATATTACTAATGCCTGTCATATCTAAATAGTTCTTCGGGTCTTCTTCAAATAATCTATGATGAGTTATGAATAATGGATATAAATAAACATCATCAGCTCTTTCTGCTCGGAAAATGAACTGTGTGAACAATGAAGTATAAATTTTTCTGAAGTCAAGTCTATCGCTAATTGCAATTAACCATGCACAGCAAACACACGTGGAGTCGTTATTTATTTAAACTAACTGAAACGTTCACCTTTGAAATACATAAGCATTGTGTTGATCTTTTTTTTTAACCAACGCTCACACAGTCATAATTGCAACATACCCTCTTCCCCAAATGTTGTAATCGCAAGTGAGCACCTTTTTAACTCGCACGTTTTTAAAGTTATTGTAGTTCTGCGCTCCCACTGCTCCGGTGGCCGATTCGTATGAGTCATCCTCGGATGCGGGAGGTCACAAAATTTGAACCCCAGCCGAGTAATTCCGAAGACATAAAAACTGTGCTAACATGTTGTCTCGTTAGGCGCGGTAATTACGCGGTAAGGCATACATTATTTAGCATCTATTCTGCTTGCATTTGATTTGAAATTAGTCACGATTTGGGGACGGGTTCAACGCTGAACAAGGGCCAAGTTCAAAATTTATTGTTGTCTCTGTTGATAAGCTTATAATTGCGATAATTGTAATAGTAATTTGTCACGAAAAGTGACGTTATTTCCGGTTTGTCATTAATGAATATAATTTACTGTAACAAGTGAACTATCAATCTATACAATGCATATAAAAGATCACAGCGTTTCAGAGCAAGTATAGTTTGTCAAGACTGTGAAATAATTGCATAGGAATGAGATGCCGTATGCAATTAGATGCATTATACTTCATTGAACCCGACACTTTATTGAACCGTTTCTACTACATATGTTACAGTCATATGTGAGGATCGATTCAATGAAATTATTATGAAAATAAATGTGGCGATCCATTAAGCGTTTGGGCATCAACTCAACACTATTGTTATTAATGCTTCAAAATTCATTTCATTCGGGGCATAATAGCTTCATCATTTATAAAACTGACACTGTTCTAGGAATGTTTTTGAAAAAAAAAATTAATTGTATCATTACTTCTCTAAATAATCCCACGGGCATGCGTTCGGTCTGACGCTTTCATGACTATATGTCTGTTAGGTTCGCAATTCCTTGTAGAGTTAGCATCGCAGTAAATTTGCACCCCTAGTTCGTTTAGTGTTAAGGAACGTTGTTGTAGTAGAGTTATAATATGTAAAGGTGGCTTATAATATGTAAAGGTGGGTTATAATATTGTTACGTCTATTGGATTTAAATTATTCATTGTTTAATTGTTAAATCCAAATTTATCATTTAGGGTTTAATATTCATTAATTGGGAAATTATTCTAGAAAGTTCAGGCTGACCTAGACTCTAGCTGTAAACACAGGTTGACCTTGGCTTGTTGACCTAATTCCTGACCCTGCTTTAGACATTGTCAACAAGCTTCTAAAACTATTGGTTAATTTCAAGCACAACTTTTTATTTTTAGTTCTTGGGGGTATGAAATATCTAGATCTTTCTTTGAGTACGTGATTTAGTGAAGGCAGCCTCTTTCTGTGACCTTCCATGAACTTCCATAAAATCACGCGATCACTTGTTTACTTAAAAAAAAACAGTTATATAAATTGTTGTTTGGGATAGAACAGTTCAGTAGAATCTGGGCTTTTAAAGTTAATAGTTGTGTTTTTATGTTTGAGTGTTAATTTTAATTACCTTGTTCTGGACATTGTGTCAATTCATTGAAGCAAGAGGAATTATTTAGAAAAGAACCTGTATTCATAATTTCATTTGGATGATTATAAAACAAGAACGGCATCACGTGACATCGTCAGCCATTTTGGATTACATCGTCAAGATTCGAACCTGGAACTATTAGAACATTTATTTATCAGGACTCTTATAATTCCATTAGTGGATTATTTTTGTGAATTCTTTATTGGATTAATGTTGGATTTGATTCTTTAAAACCGTAAGTTTATTTACTTTATGAAAATAATTGTACTTAATAAATTCATTGTTCAAGTTATACAAGCTTGTTAGTTTTCACTCTTTCTGTGTTGCTGCTTATTCGAGCCTAAGCACGTAACAATATGTAAAGGTGGGGCATAAGCCATTTTAGTTAGTGCCGACATATTTAACAGTAGTCCCTTTAGTTAATACGTGGGTACATAGACTTGGATCGATCAATGCTGAAATGCCATTGGTCAATTATAAATGTGCACCGACATCATTAAGTGTTACGGTGCAGGTACGAAACGGAACTTGAATTTTTCATTACATCTTTGGCACTAAAATCGATTCAAAATAGGATATTATGCATTTAAAAGGAATTTGTGATAGGATATTATGCATTTAAAAGGAATTTGTGATAGGATATTATGCATTTAAAAGGAATTTGTGATATTCTAAAATAATATGGTTTCTGGGCTTTAAATACGGTTACCCTCTTGTAATAAGATATTTCATTTTCATGTTTATGTTATTAAATACTGTAACATAACGCGTACCATTCCTCTCCACGTGATATGCCTCTCCCAAAAAGGATAGACTTTGTTGATTTATAAATCAAATGCCCATGAGTAAATTGGTATATTTATTGAATTAATCATGATTAAAGATGAATAGCATAATAAAGATCGGGCAACCTAAGGAGTTTAGTTAAATTCATATTGTCATTGATAAAAATAATTTGCACAAGGTGGGCGTTGAATGGAACCGTAAAATGTATCGTCAGATAAATAAGTATAACGTGAATGATCATGGAACCTGGGTTGGATACACTTTCCGATAAATCAAATGTGTGCTGTGGACAAACGTCCAAAATACATCAATATTATGTTATAATATTGGGACCTGTGTTATATAAAATTGTCCGATAAATACAAATGACGTGAATGGTCCTGGAAGATTTGTGGTATACACTTGTGCGAAAAAATTAAAATGATGAGAATGGTCCTAGAAGCTGTGTTGTATACACATGTCCGATACATGAATATGATGTGAATGGTCCTGGAATCTGTGTTGTATACACTTGTCTGATAAATCAATACGATCTGAAGGATCTGTTTTGTGCAAACTTGTCAAGTAATCAATATCAACTGTATGCCGATGGAACCAGTGTTGTGTATAAACTTGTATGTATGTATGTATGTATGTATGTATGTATGTATGTATGTATGTATGTATGTATGTATGTATGTATGTGTGTGTGTGTGTGTGTGTGTGTGTGTGTGTGTGTGTGTGTGTGTGTGTGAGAGAGTCGATAAATGGAAGAAAATAGGCGATAGAGGAATGAATAGGTACTAGAAATCAAAACTGATATTGGCTATGTTTCCATTGCTTTGATCCTCTTAATTCAATTATGTTTGTTTCAATATCTGTCTATTTACGCTAACCATAAAGCCAAGTAACGTCACAATTCAATATTTTGGCATGCAAAGCGAATTTGCAGCAGACATACCAGATACGTATCGATCTCTTTCTTGTACACTTGATATGATAAAGATGTCTCATATGAATATAAAGTTTGACAGATAGAATAGTCGGCGTATTGAAGGGCTTTTATTCACGGTTCATATCGTATTATTAACTACACTAAGTCTGACACGGAAAATGAGCATCCTAAAATTATTATCAAGGTAATATACAGATATTCTTTGTCCTTTATTTGCTTGACCAAAAACCCATTTTCAGAATATTCGATACATTTCGAGAAAACTGTGGCATAGCAAATTATTTCACTTAGGTTGCCTTTAATTTCAATTGATTCCGATAAAAAAAAATTATCGAATAATTGAATACATCATTGTTTGACGAATATTCAATAATCATTTGTGCTCAGCACTCATGTTTACTCTCAATTGAAGACGCTAAAAGCAGTCGAGGTAAATTCAATAAAGTGGAAAGATAATCAACATGTGTTGCAAAATAACATCTGCAACATTAGCCTGAAAAACCAGATTTTATATTTATTCTGACAAGATCAATAAGCCTGCCATATGGTAATGAAAACTAATGTAATTCACAGTCATATTCTGAAATCAGGAGTAAAATACCGCGTAGCAACATGTCTTCTTAGAAAGCCCTTGTATATATATATATATATATATATATATATATATATATATATATATATATATATATATATATATATATATATATATATATATATATGTATGTATGTGTGTGTGTGTGTGTGTGTGTGTGTGTGTGTGTGTGTGTGTGTGTGTGTGTGTGTGTGTGTGTGTGTGTGTGTGTGTGTGTGTGTGTGTGTGTGTGTGTGTGATTATTTATGCTTTCGTCTGCCCGAAAATATATAGTTGTATTTTGTTTAGATTAATTTTTGCACACGCAGACAACACACACACACACACACACACACACCTATATTTTTCTATAACCAGAAGGATGGAAACAGCGTCAATATACGAGAAAAGTGCTGCTGAACGGCGAACTTAATTTACAAAATGACATTTGGGACAGATAGATACTTGATCAATAAAGTAACAAGAAATACCCCTGTCCCCGCAAAACTTAATTATGGGGCGCTCTGCTAATAAAACGATTGTTGTTTTCATATGATTGGGTTTGCCGCCCCATACCCCGACATTTGCTTGGACGGATGCTATGTCACTGGACTGGCTTCATATTTTGTTTCACACCAGTATTCAGTAGGTTCCGATTTACTTTCATTTCGTTTCGAGCATTCCAATTTACAAATAGTTATGTACTGTCATAGTTTTTAAAACTGTTCTTTGTTAAGTATTCGATATCTCTGAGCTAAAACCAAGGTTATGAAAAAACTATTCTGAGGTATAAGCCTGTGACTGATTGAGAATTTCAAAGATAATTGGCACAAAAAAACCACCTGGAAAAATCAACCAAGAATCAATACCACCTTCAATTAACACTCCAATAGCTTACATTCTGCCTGTTCCAATGCCCGATATTTCGTCGTGTGATATCTGGTCATAACGAAAGTCTTGAAAGCGTGCCACTCTTGAACCAAACATAATACAATGTTTCTAATTAATCATTAATAAACTCGTCTGATTTTTCAACGATACTGTCATTGTAACAGAATTGTTACAGAGTGCATGGTGGATTAAATGAACAACACAAACACAATATGTGAAAGAAAATATAAATTTATGAAATAAATTATTAATGAAAAATAATGATGTATCAACACAATAACTCATGCGTTCAACCCACAATTACACTCACAACCATTCACAAAACAGGAATAAATTAAATATTAATACACAGAATCTCTTGGACTATACACAGATCCAAGGAACCTTTACAAAAGTTATATTACCGCAAGTATAAATTGCGATAACAAATACAAAACATCAAACTATACTATCGCACGTATGGATTGCGACAACTAGCACGAACATATACATGTATTTAATCAAGTTGCTAACTTTTATTGAGATCCATGTAATCCCTTGAAATACTATTGTGATTTGAAGTAACTATGTAAATATAACAATGTATTCAATTGTACTACAATTGCAACACACACATGTGTCTCGACCCTGTATAACCGTACGATTCACCAACTGTTGAATCGCCGCCCAGCTTCCTCGAATACCTAGGGTTGAGCAATACTTTTATCGGCCGTTTGCCCTTCACGGATCCACCACAGTTATATGTACAGACAGCATACAGCATCTACTAGAACCAACGTTCCAAAATACCTAGATGCCACACCGGATGTTTACACCTCTAGACAGTTCCGACACTCAGACTTCTAGATTTCCGGATATTTACACATCACAACAAATGTAGAGTGACAGACAATCCGACAGACAGACAGTCAGATACCTCAATTTGATCTCACAATCAAATGGCACAATTAATCACATTCAGCTACAATTCAGATACGTTCAGAGACGTTCAGCTTCAATCAGATACGTTCAGAGACGTTCAGCTACAATCAGCAACAATTTCAGATGCTCCGCTACAATATCAGCTACGATATCAGACGTTCCGCTACAATATCAGAGATGCTCCGCTACAATATCAGCTACGATATCAGAGATGTTCCGCAACAAATCAGCTACGATATCAGAGACGTTATCAGCTACAATAAAGAAACCAGACTAATAATAGTTGTCTCTAAAAATAATCTAAACCTTAGATTACGCTATTGCATTTAAAGTCTAATAGTGACTAGTAATTCCAAATATTCCACGTTTTAAATCTGAATTGTAATAAAGGCATCTTTACATGAAATGATAAACGGAATAAAATTCACAATAAAACGAAATATAAATTTAACACACCCCTTTGGCTGGAGATAGAATGACGAGCTATCTTTCCTGTGATAAGATACTTTTGGATTCGTAATTATTATCAGAAATATTCTGCTTATATATCCTCAAATAGGTGAGCACAATTCACGGCAAAATTACCGTGCACCCCGTGATTCTAATGTTCCGGACTTAATGTGATTCGAAGTCAGGCACATGCAAATCGTTACACGCCGCTTACCTTGGAGAAAACCACTTATTCACCCCAGGTAACGCATGTACGACGAAACAAAAAAAAATGGTGAAATTAGTTTGTAATTAAAAAAAAAATTCAATTTTCGCCCTAATTCTGTGACAGTCATGGTTTTTTTTAAAATATCACTGATTTAAAAATACACGTTCAAGTACAATGTTTGTGTCCATCTGACATCTCTTCAATCCTGTTGGAAAAAAAAAGCTTATAACGAGGTTTACGAATAAACACGCAAGAATTATATCTGTATGTTAGAAAATAAACATGAGAAACAGTTGCCTTTGATTTGCACAGAAGGAATGTTTACTAGCAGAAATCAAATAAACAGTACACCATGTAAAATGTTCAAAGATCAAAAGCCTAAGTTTGTTCGATTGCAAACTGCCAGGACGTGATACTTTAACAAAATATTCTATTCCTAAAGCAGGTTTCCAGTACAATTTGCAGTTTTTCTTCTCCAAAACAGTAGGAAGTTTGTCTTTGCAGGAAAGTCCTGACAGAAGTAAATTCCACGACACTTACTGATTAACATTTAATGACGAAATCAGGACCATTAGTTTGGCGTGATATCAGTTTTCACCTAAATCTTACCTGAGTTTAGTCATCACAAATTTCATCTATATTTTACTTGACACGAAACCACTTCTTACCTGGAAACATTGTTTGAAGTTCTGAACAATATCAGGTGTAGTCGATTCCATTCGTACAAGTTGAATCGCTGCTGCTAGTCAGACTTAAGTAAAAAGCTTTCTCAGGCTCAAAACCAAAACTAATCCTACACTTTGTAGACCTTAGCATCATCTTCTTTCAGTAAGAGAATACTGATAAAGCTACATTCGTAACAGACTACATGTTCAAAAATTCGCTGCAAAAATACACACGCTATTTTCGCTTTCATTTCTCTTACATATTCTCAGTTTTTATTAGCAGTGCTTTTAACAGGATCCAATTTGTTTGCTAGTGCTGGATTTTATATGCATTTCATTCTACGCAATTTATTTATCCAAATGTTCTCATTGTATATGCCCTGATTTATTGAGATTCAAGGTATGAGAAGTGTAAGGGTAGAGATGAGAATTGAAGATTTTTTTTCAACAGTAAATTGTCTGCGAAGTGTTTATTCAATATTTCAAACCCGGACACAATGTGAAAACATTTCTATTATTGATAATAGTCTACATCAGCACTGACAATATGCAACAATGGCAGCACAGGTAATGTTACACCCTCATCATCAATTATGATTGGTTATCATGTAAATGTTATTGAGTTAATTTGATTATTGTGCTCCATTCCTCAACGTTGATAAAAAGAACATTCTCACAATAAGTCATAATGTTACATATATTTTCTAAATCATGACACATTATCGACGCATACCATTTATATTTAATATGGTATGATTGGTAGTATTGGGAATATCTCGGTATTGTGACATTAAATACAGCATAAATATAGTTATATATGATGCCTCAGTGACCCAGGACTTGACCGGAAACGGAAGTAGATCTAATCCTTACTTCACAACTTTGGAGCTGATTAGATTATGTTTCTTATATTTTTTACGATACGTTATTTAAACTTGTTCGAACATCCAAAACTCAAATTAAAGTTTTGTCGTATACAAAACATAAAATTATACAATATAAACATACCTGCAATATTTAATATTTAAAACTTAAAACAATATTTTCTTAAAAATACTTGCATAATACGAAATTAACATACATTCGTTCTATCTGCCTCTTTATTTGGTTATATGAGAGTAGGTTGTGATAATTTGCAAATAAATAGCGGAACCAGAATTAATTTCATGGCCAACTTATACTGATAAATAAAACATCTACCAGTCTTACAATTCAACGAAACATCAACCGTCATTTACAGTTGTTGGGTCGGGAGAGAGTAGTGCGTGTGTTTGTATCAACAACAAATCGCAACACAGTGCATGATCATTCAAACCATGTCATGAATAACATGATGAAATATGCCTGAGAGAGAGAGAGAATTCTTGATTCTTATTCCTTTTCTTTTTCGCTTTTATTCATTTTGAACCAGCAATTAAGTAAGTGTATTCTATTTAAGTGTATGCGTTTTATATCGAGTTTTAAAACTGATTGATTTAGTTCTGCATGTTTGTGTCTGCTGTGAGATACATAAATATGACATTTTCGTTTCCACATGACGACATTTTCTACAGTTATAATTAGAAAAAGAATTTGTTAATAGATAAATAAATATCAAACAAATGAGTAAAAACATTTACATGTTACACATGGACTTTTTCAATAATTTTAAATTCTTTGTAAATAATTTTTTAGGGTGGGTGGGTTTCTGAAAATATTATTTTCATAGTCAACCAGGTTTTCATGTGGCACCAATTACCAATACTCTGACTTAACACCCAATACTCTGACTTAACACCCAATACTCTGACTTAACACCCAATACTCTGACTTAACACCCAATACTCTGACTTAACATCCAATACTCTGACTTAACATCCAATACTCTGACTTAACACCCAATACTCTGACTTAACACCCAATACTCTGACTTAACATCCAATACTCTGACTTAACACCCAATACTCTGACTTAACACCCAATACTCTGACTTAACACCCAATACTCTGACTTAATACCCAATACTCTGACTTAACACCCAATACTCTGACTTAACATCCAATACTCTGACTTAACATCCAATACTCTGACTTAACATCCAATACTCTGACTTAACACCCAATACTCTGACTTAACACCCAATACTCTGACTTAACACCCAATACTCTGACTTAACACTCAAAGCAATCGAACACATCATATAACTATCGGTCTTTATTATTTATAATACACAAGATTATTTATAATACACATGATTATTTATAATACACACGATTATTTATAATACATACGATTATTTATAATACACACGATTTTTTATAATATACACGATTATTTATAATACACACGATTATTTATAATACACACGATTATTTATAATACACTCGATTATTTATAATACACACGATTATTTATAATACACACGATTATTTATAATACACACGATTAGTACAAAGATTTCTACATTCTTGGCTCCCTTTTAATAATATAGTCAAGTCAGTTCAATTGTTGATGTTTGCATATGCTCATAACTTTAAGGAGACCAATTGCAGTCGTGCGGTGGAACATGGTGAAAGATTTTTTAAAGGCAAATTTTCCCTTATATTAATATTATCATATTTAACAAGCTATAGTAAATGTTTGGCCTTCTCGTGTATAAGCAACATCTGCTAATTATGCGCGGTATCTGAATGTTAGGGACGCTCAAGACTCTTTGACTGATTCGGTCTGCACTGCATACATGCCACTGTAAGAGTTGCCCTAAACGATTTGAACAAATCCTTACAGCTGTTACATACAATCTGAGATGGATCATCGATCCTTTTTCGTCACATTTGAGAAAAGGTAAATTAAAATCACATTTGTAACATTATAGCAGTTGGTAAAGAATTGAACTTCATCTTTCACGTGATTCATGAAGACAGAAAGGCTGAAAATTGATTACATGCTGTGAATCAAGGGCCTTCACTCCGCTCATGCAAGACTTAACTACAAGCTATTTTCACATTTTGTATACAGTGAGACGCATAATGATTTTTTTTTATTTTAAAATCATCAGTCGAGTCATTGTGGCTAAAAGCACGAACTACGTACTTTCATTATACTCTAAAGACCGAGAAAATTGACAGAAATTACAAGTGATTTAGAAATCTTGAAGTTATCAAAAGTCAAAGGCACGAAAGGCTAACTATAGTAAAACAGTGTGAAAAGTATAATGCAAATCATTATATACAAAGAATAACTCACACCAAATTAAATTAATCTAATAAACCATCGTGCTAGAAAATTTAGGGTTCAGTAATGCCAGGCAATGTAAATTTACCCTACATCTAAGATTTTAGTCACTACATTGCAAACAATGCTTAAAATATTAATATCAACAGACTTAGAAAGTTGATATGGCTGTCTCGCAAAAATGAAGCCCCCCCCCCCCCACCCCGATATATTTAATTTTTTTTTATAACTGTCAGTCAATTTTTTAAAAAATCGGAAAATTCTTCTAAATTTTAACAAAATAGCTGAGAAAGGACGAAAGGAGAGAATGCCATTCAATAATTAAAAGCTAGTAGTGATCCGTAACGGACAGCGCTTTAGACCACTCGGCCACTCTTGGCCCCTTATGGTGCATGAAATATACTCTCCTTGTATTTTAGGATTACACATTTTCTTGTGGACAAATGTTAGTGATTATGCAAATACGGCTTGTTTGGTTTTGTGGCATTATGTCCCGTTAATTCTGTTCAGTGGGAAACTACTGTTCCTTATGATCAATAGAAAATGCAGTATCATGCATTAAAGAAATGCAGTAGAGAACGTACTAATAAAAAGTTATGATAATACTGTCTCCGATATCCGGACTAGCGAGCATCGAAGCCATTCTCAGAAAAGACGTAGTTCTGCTCACCTTTGTAAAGGAATCAGAGATTAATAAAGCTGGACTAGTTACTTTGTTACAGACTTTGACCTGATGCATTTTTTTTTAATTTATCTGTCTGAAATGGTATATTGAGCAATGATGAGATAGGAGCCGGCAGCATATTTTGTATTGTATTTGCTTTGGTTACTACATTATCTCATATATATCATTCTGACTACTTCTGCTATTGCCGCGAGACAAAAATTAACTCGGATGTATGTTGGCGCGGTAATTTCCAGAAAAAGCATACAATTTGTTCGCGTGAATTTTCTCCGTAAATAATGATCAATTCACCAATTTCTTCAATTGGATTGAAAGAGAAGTTGCGAATGACAACATAGATCGTTGCATTCGCAGTTTCACAGTCAATCTTTGTTATGTAAATATCAGAGGTGGTCCGAATGGCTTTTATCGGCATATATTCTAAGTACTATCCGAAGAAATGTGTGTGTGTGTGTGTGTGTGTGTGTGTGTGTGTGTGTGATTTGGATTTTTAACATAGTTTTAACAATTTTTAGTCATATCGCGACGATGTCGGCAGTGTGACGGTTTATAGTAATGTCTAGCACTGGGTGCATAATGCTGCAGATATGTATCATCTTGCCTCACCCAGTCATATTATATTGACACCAGGCCAATCAGTCCTAACACTAACCTCTTAGCGAGGCAGCTGTTAGTGTCATTTTATTAAGTCTTTGGTATGACTTTGGTATGACTCGAACCCGCGACCTGTCGCAACCGAGTGGCCGCTCTAACCACACGGCCACCGAAGCGGTCTCTGAAGAAGTTGCGAATATATAACATATATTCAATATTTAATAAACTGAATGACAACTAAGCAAATGTGAAGAAATTTCTTTACAGTATACACAATATACTCCTTAATAAGTCAAGAGGTGTTTATAGATTATCAAATTGACATAGAAAAGTATTTTGGACATCTGCTACATTTTCCGTACTAGAAACATTATACACCCAAAATGAAGATGGCGTTTACGCCTTTTATCTAGTGGAGTTATGTATGTATGTATGTATGTATGTATGTATGTATGTATGTATGTATGTATGTATGTATGTATGTATGTATGTATGTATGGATGGATGGATGGATGGATGGATGGATGGATGGATGTGTGTGTGTGTGTGTGTGTGTGTGTGTGTGTGTAAGAGAGAGAGAGAGAGTGTGTGTGTGTGTGTGTGTGTGTGTGTGTTTGCGAGAAAGAGAGACAGAAATAGACAAAAAGTCAAAAGAATAACCATCTAACTTAAATTTCGAAAACTTCTTGTTTGCAGTGGGAACGCCATCGTGCGGTAACTCTGGGAAAATAACTGTAAACCATGTTGAAATGTAGGTGGGGTTATCAATATGCTTTTATCCATAAATATTGACTCTTATCATAAAACGTATTACTGTGGAGGAAAAATAATCTAGATGGCTGTTCAATTTGCAACTTAGATTATAGTGAATTCTATTAGCTGTGAATGCTATACGTAAACAAATCTGAAAGACAAACAATTGCAAATAACTTGTGTAGCTTTACATATGTACCCCTTTCCGCCTGTAATAAATAATTATTATAAATTGTAAACAATTCATCACTATCCGCACTCGCTTGTTATTATGATTGTTGTTCCAGAAGAATTGATATAGCTGATATCGAACATAAAACTGAACAGATTTATTTTAAAAGTTGTTTACCAAGGAAACTTTCGATAATAAAAAAGAGGAAGTATTTAATGTTAAACAAGAAACTGTTTCCGCCATGGAAAGTGGGAAAGAGAGGTGCAGTGAGAGGCGAAATGACTGATATAACTATATTTATTACTAAGCAAGGTTTTTGGTTACTCTATTTTTAATTTTGAGGATAGGAACCTCGAAGTCAATACCAAATCGTCAATATTAGACACAATGGTTTCGTATTATGTTTAGGTCTATACCGTTATTTGATTTTCAACAAATAAAGGAACAAATCCAATTTCAAAAAGTTTAAGCATTGATTCTGTAAAGAGTACTAAGGCAAGAGGGTGGCCGAGTGGTCTAAAGCGCTCTCCGTTACGGATCACTGCCATCTCACCTGTATCTGCGTGGGTTCGAGTCTCATATTCCGCCAATGTTGGTACGTGAGAAAAATTGTCAGTAGCTTCTCGTTGGTCGGTGGTTCTTTCCGGGGGGTTCCCGGATTCTTCCTCCACCATTAATAATGGCCGTCATGTGTAGCTTATCCTGTGCTGAAAAAAGGCGGTAAACTCTACAACAACAACAACAACAACAAACTAAGGCAAGAAATTATCACATTAAGTCTAAACCTTGATTATGTGTTCAAAAGGTTTCAAAATCTTTGCAGATTGCAGGATTCACTATTGAAATTACTTCATCATCCAAAACAATAAAAGTTTAATTTACTACCCAAAAATGTGGCAGGCAAATGTTTTAAGTAATGGGTGGCATTACATTGTTAATTCGTTATTAAATTACACCTTTATATTGTTTTGATATAGTGTATGTGTTACTTTTTATATTCCTTACATACATATATAATTATATGGGTTAATTAATATTAAAACGCTGTCGCTGATAACCCCATACTTGCACCCTCTGCAAGGCAAGTCCTTGATATTTTCATTTAAAATTACGCACGCGTCTTCCATTAGTACATACTCTGGACTCGTGCGAACAAGCTACCATGTAAAGGTCAAGCAAACGCGGTATAAAATTCTTGTAAAACATTGTCTATTTTATAGAGCGTTGTTAATTATTTTTATACAAATATACCACACAATTGTAATTCCTATCAGTAATGTTGGCAGTACTTTAAAATATAGATTCCACTGTCTACATGGAATACCCACGAAGATTATTGTCGAGTTTAAGGTTTTCATGTAACGAATTTCATCTCGAATCTCGTGTAATCCCGATAAAATTGAAATCTTAAATTTTCCTTATATTATGAAGTTTTACGATATACATGTACGATATACATGTACGCTAAAGGATGTGCAACCTACACCCCACAAACTGGTTTTATCCGGTTACATTTACTGGCAAGCGCCTTGGCTAACATTGAGCATGCCTAGGTTAATGGCCCATGAGACCGCTCAGCCATGTGTTTCATCAATAACTCATTTGGAATTTGAATAGTAATGGCTCGAGCTTCTCGAAGAAGCTAATGTATATACAATCTTGCATGAAAAAAATTTCAACTTTGCATAATAAATTCATCAATTTAAGAAACAATTTCAACGATTAAACTATAATATGGTTATTTTCAGACATAAACAAACCTTTTGAGATTGAAATAACTGTCCAACAGATCGAAATATGGTGATACTTTGACATGAGAATATCACAGCTTCGTTTGCTTTTTAAAAAAAAATAACTGTCAAGTTTTAGGCATGTTGTTAATATTTTTCGAAACGAAAATTTCAAAACAGAAATGAAACTGTGCAAGAATTTGGTCTCAGTCATTTAAAAGACATTTCAACACAGTTTTGAATATCAGCAACAGAGCAAACAAACACAAAAAAAAGAAAGAAAAAAAAAAGACAGGCAACCCCAAACATATTCATAAAACGATACTTTTCATGATATGTTCAAAACACTGAAACCCGAAAGTCAGTCGCCATTCAATTCACATGCTATCCCTAAAGTGTTAACTACAACTAAATGCGTTCCTCGTTCGTGTCTTTTTTTAAAATCTCTTCCTTGCATATGAAAATCCGACTTACATGTTATGTGTTAGCATCTTTAATATATGTGACACAAGTTTTCACAAATAAAGGTAATTAACCTTTTATTGAATTCCATAACAAAATGAATGCGAACTGATGGGCCAACGACTGCCCCACGTGTTAAACGTTAGCAGATAGCAAATAATAATATTTCGCTGACCCTGCTATAACTGGTTACGCGTGAGTGTGATGTAATTACCTCCAGTCTGTCACTCGTCTTGATGACGCAGATCTGACATTATCATCACTATACCAATGTACCCATTAAAATTCAAATAACCACATCATCAGACTGTCTTATCCAATACTGGTGAAATTTCCAGTATATATCGAGAATATAATTACGGTAAACCGATTATTTTGCCTTTTGAAAAACTTTGATTTTAAATAAATTTCGAATTTAATGAGTGGGAGGAGCTATACCTGTACCAGATATGTTAATTATCAAATAGTCTTACAAAGTAGGCGGGAATGTCTCCGGTCAGGAAATAAACCAATTATATCAATTAGTAGATAGATTCTAACCAATTAAATATTTCTGTAATTAAAACATGACATGATACAATTTTATCAAAGCATATATTAACCTTAGAGATTAACTTCTGAAACCTTAGTATTGTTTGCAGAGTCAGCTCCCCCATCCCCTTTACAAACATGCACACTTTGACATACGGTACCTGAGGTTGTATGATGCAAACTTGCAGTAAGTACATTATAAAGGGAGATATTTTCTTTTCGTTGTAATTTATAGGATAGGCTGACTGGAAATTATCAATGCCATGAACACTTAATGTTTTCTGTCCTCATAGATACAACGTATATCATCGACACTGGCATCCCAGATAATCCATTATTTAATGTTGGCCTATTATTTCCGTCATCTATTGCGGCAACAATTGATTTTACGACACACCTTCGCCAATTACTGTCGGATAGAATAAGGATGGTCGGTCCCATTGTTATTTTTTTAGAATTAATGTCACGGGTTGGATAGCTGCTAAAACTATTTCTCATACGATGAAATATACACATAAATAGATACATGTGTTTGACATTATTAATTTTTACAACAACTTAAGAACGATTGATTGAGCAAAACGAAAGGGCAAATGTGTTTATCAGATTTAATAGTGGCATGTAGTATCAAAAAAGATAACGTGAACAATTCTAATAAATATTAGGAAGTTGATTATAGTAATTCATACATTGAAACCTTGAATACATTTTTGAGCAATGGTTCTGTATTTGTGCAGTTATAAAGTCCTTGTATCAAGAAGTTAGTATTACCTAGATGTATCGATTTGACTATCGATCAAAATGCATGAACTAGAATAACCTGTCTGAGCTTTCTTTCTTGTTAGAAATGTGCATAGATTATCAATACAAACGTGTAAATCTATAATAGTGCCTACAAATGTCAGATAAGTAAATATATGACACATAAATGTAAAAAGCTGTTCAAGAAAATCAGTTTTACACACAAAATATAGAAAAATATGTGATAAAAATTCGGGATTTACATATCAACCTCTTGCTATTAAATCTGTTGAGGATGATTACAACAAATGTTAAAAAGTCTAGGCCAAAGAAAGAACATTCAATTTAAAAAGAACTACATACATTTGGTTCCATGCCATTTGACGTGGTCCATACGATGTAACTGGTATCCTTTTCCAATAAAATCCAAAGAATGTTGATCATTTTTTGAATAAAGAATTATCAAGATAAAAAAAACGTATTTCAAAAACAGAAAACAACACATTTTTATACACTAAATTGAAACAACTACTCTTTTGAATTCCAAATATCAAATTTGTATAAATACTCTTTCCTCCATGTATTATTGGCAAACGTTTTGATATATTTGAATAATCAAAGAATTCCAGTACGCGCTCAATGTTTTGACTACGGAATGATGCGGGAAGCAATAATAAAGAAAGAAAAATATTTGTAGAGAATGGAATAATACAATGGACACGCAAAATATCACATCCTTCCTCGACCCGTTTTATGGGCGTAGAATTTATTGAAATTTTCTGTAATGATTGGCACAGGAATGGCTAAAGTGAGAACCCCTGATATAGCACATATGGATCCAATTATTTTCCCCCAAACACCGACGGGCACCTGATCACCGTATCCAACAGTACACATGGTAATCAAGGCCCACCAAAATCCGTCCGGAATGCTGTTGATCTGTGAGCCATCCTGCCCAAGCTCAGCAAAGTAGATGGCGCTTGAGAAAAGTAGAATGCATACAAACATGGCCACCAAGAAAAGGGCTAGTCCTTCTAGACTGGCTTGAAAGGTCAGGATCAGGACTTGCAGTCCCGCTGAATGTTTTGTTAACTTGAATATTCTGACCAGACGGATGACCCTAAGAAATGCAAGAGAAGAGCTGGATTTGGATGACTCACAGCTATGATTAGAAAGAGTATTGGCCACGGTTATGTAGTAAGGAATCACAGCTGTAATGTCCACAAGATTCTTAAAGTCTTTGAAGTAAGAGAGTTTGCTGGGGCAAGAGAAAAATCGCACGAATACCTCCACCGTAAACCAGGCTGTGCATATGGTTTCTAGAACAAAGAAAGGGTCTGCATAATTCACATGGCTTGCATTCTTACAGTCTTTGACAAACACTGGCAATGTTTCAACGCAAAACAAAATAATTGCTAACATGGTTATGACGACAGACGTCACAGCGATTGCATAGGCCGCACATGATGTTTCAGGATATTCCATTAACATCCAGATTTTTCGTTGTAAAGGGTTATCGGGTAATATTACTTTCTCTTGTATATATCCCTCTTCTTTCTTGTAGACATCTATCACATTCTTTTCAATTTCGAAAAAGTCTAATTCCTTAAGAAATATGTCATCTGGCACCGTTTCCGGCCGTCTCAAGTGTCCTCCGTATTTGTAGTAATTAAAAATGGCTTCAAACGTGGGTCTATGACGATCAAAGAAATACTCATCCCTTTGCATATCATAGTACATCATCCGCTTTCTGGGATTACCTAGCAATGTGTCTGGGTGCCTTTCAAGAACTGAAGCCCATATTTCGTAATACTGTCCACACACATTGATAGTAATCCTTTCGCATGTTTCAAGACGACACTGGTGTGGCAGACTTACAGCGCAGCCGCTGCAAGGAGACAATGGTTCACTTATGGGGGAATTTAAGTTTTCTGGTTTCTGACTTTTCCCTGATCCCCGCGACCCTCGCATGCGTCTCTGATTTGCAGACTGAAAGACCCAAAGCTGATCAGTTTCTTCACTATTCGTGTGGTCGGGTGTGTCATACGGTTTTCGATACCGCCTCTGGTTCATCAGAGAAACTTGAACTGCCATTATGATCTCCTCAAAAGATATTCCTTATAAGTCATCCGCTATGTTCGAAATGACACCATTGTCATAGGTCTACTCTCTTACACACTGCATAGTGTGCTCAGATATTTCGAGTCCAAAATATGAGCGAAAAACACGTTAGAGCTGTACCGGTATATTCCATTTCATTTTCACGTTATTACTTATTTAAGCATTTACCGCTACACTCGACAAAGAAGTAGAATAATAGCATTCAAACGATAAATCGCACAAAGTAATGAAAACGTCCAAGTTATTTTTATAAGTTTTGTCAACACCAGTTCCATGGAGTTTCAGAACGTTTGTTTAGTCGAAATGAACAATGAGTTGGTCAAATTAATCTACTCATAGCGGTATTGTAGGCAATTTGAGCTCGCTTCAGTGGTAGGCTGAACTGGGCACACCCTCCTTTGCGATCAATAGCAGCTTGCCGGCTTGAATGGCGAAGCTTAACTTTGTTTTCTGACATCATTTTCCTTCATTTCACGTTCGGCTTTGCGATAAAACAAATGATTGTCGCAATATCAGCTTTATACACGCTGAAGAGCCTTTTCCGGAATAGCGCCTCATTTTTGCCTCTATCAATCTCTTCTGTAAAGAACGGAAAGTATCAATTTTCCCACAAACCATAGATTAGAGAAGCTTCATTTTTTAATAAAGAATTTGCTTCGCTACAGAAAGCAAGTATTGGTCAATATGAAAACATGTTTTCATAACAATCTTAAAACTATTTACGTCTGTGTAAGGGCATATATGAGATCCACGTATTCTTGAGAGCTTTCGTTGTGGATTTGACTGGCATTTGGAATCGGAGGCAGATATAATAGTCTGTGCTCTGATTTCTGTATTCGGCACGTTTTTAAGATATTTTAGCACGGAGATTCGGGTCAAACTGTTCAAAATTTATTCAAGCACAATCATTCGGTTATAAATTATATAAAATCTGAGGTCATTTCCAGGAAACAACGGATGCCTTCGGGAACAGACAGAAAGTGTCTGGAAGCATTTTGAAATTAAATATTTCATGCAGTGAAAACATATAAATAAACTTTGGTTTCAGCACACTATAAAGTACTTGAAAATTTCTTTTCTTTACAAAGATAGTTTGTTTTCTTTCACGTCTGATTTGATTTGAAAATATAACTTGACCGATACACCGACGGGAAAATGGCGACCACTATCACTTATTGTCGGACGCATTGGAAAAATATCTGAATCACAAATACTCACCACCAAGCAACAAACCCAGATCCGATTGTTCCAATCCTAACCATCACTTACTGTTGGGTTAATAATGAAGATGTGATTTGCCATGGGTTTGCGTTAATATTATAACAATCTTTGTGGCCAGCTGTTACGTTGAGGAAATGTTTCTAAGATTATTGATTTGTTAAATATGCAAAAATATTTTTTTAAAAACTGCTGATTAGGGATTATTGTTATTGTTATTATTATTATTATTATTATTATTATTATTAAACACACACGATGCAAATCGGTTTTTTAAAAGAAAAAAATGTATTTTTTTTATTTTTCTTCATTGTTCTATAATTAAAAAGAAACAATAAAATGCAAATAATTAAACTCCTCATCAACGTTTCTTTCATTCGTTTTAATATTTTGTTATGGTTATACATTTAAAAATTCTTCTGCTCACTAAAGGATGATTTAAATCGTAAATTCTAAACATGGAGAAGGGCCATTTGAATAGAGTGACATCTGTATCAAGAGCACAAGCGATGACCACGTGACGACAAAATGCGTTCTTAAACCTCCCAATTTTTAATGGATTCACGAAACCTCTATTCATTCCCACCATTCTGAATGACACGAACTGAAAGTGTCGGTATGTATATATATAGAGTATGTAAGTGAGGATGTGATTATCATTGGAACATAAACGAGGAAGCGTCAAAACAAAAAAAATAAAAGACCAATATATTGAACGAAATAACGTAACAAACAATAACACTTTAGGCATCACATATATAGAATCTATGTTGGGGTTTGGACCTAGACAATGAAATCCCAGCCTAGGGGTTATATTATTTGTCTCCCCACGAGGCTTGTCCGAGTGGGGAGATATATAATGTAACCCCGCTGCTGGGATTTCATTGTCTCGGTCCAAACCGCAACGTAGATTATTTTTCTCACCCAATATTATCCTTTAAGGTAAAAAAACTCGTTAAAAGTGTGCACGTTGCAATGTTTACATGTGGCGCATGAATACAAATAAGCTAATGAGGGCTGTGGTGTGACAGTTGAGTCCGTGTCACAGAATTAGGCGAAAATTGAATTTTTTTTCTTCTTGAATTACAAACTAATCTCACCATTTTTTTTGTTTCGTCGTACATGCGTTACCTGGGGTGAATAAGTGCTTTTTCAAGGTAAGCGGCATGTGCCTGAAAGTCAGGAACACCAAGAATCACGGGGTGCACGGTAATTTTGCCGTGAATTGTGCTCACCTATTTGAGGATATATAAGGCAGAATATTTCTGATAATAATTACGAGTCCAAAATTATCTTATCACAGGAAAGATAGCTCGTCATTCTATCTCCAGCCAAAGGGATGAGTGTTAAATTTATATTTCGTTTTATTGTGAATTTTATTCAGTTTATCATTTCATGTAATGATGCCTTTATTACAATGCAGATTTTAAACGTGGAATATTTGGAATTACTAGTCACTATTAGACTTTAAATGCAATAGCGTAATCTAAGGTTTAGATTATTTTTAGAGACAACTATTATTAGTCTGGTTTCTTTATTGTAGCTGATAACGTCTCTGATATCGTAGCTGATATTGTAGCGGAACGTCTGATATCGTAGCTGATTTATTGCGGAACATCTCTGATATCGTAGCTGATTTATTGCGGAACATCTCTGATATCGTAGCTGATTTATAGCGGAACATCTCTGATATCGTAGCTGATTTATTGCGGAACATCTCTGATATCGTACCTGATATTGTAGCGGAGCATCTCTGAACGTATCTGATAACGTCTCTGATATCGTAGCTGATTTGTTGCGGAACATCTCTGATATGGTAGCGGAACGTCTCTGATATTGTAGCGGAACGTCTCTGAAATTGTTGCTGATTGTAGCTGAACGTCTCTGAACGTATCTGATTGAAGCTGAACGTATCTGAATAGTAGCTGACTGTGATTAATTGTGCCATTTGATTGTGAGATCAAATTGAGGTATCTGACTGTCTGTCTGTCGGATTGTCTGTCCGTCTACATTTGTTGTGATGTGTAAATATCCGGAAATCTAGAAGTCTCTGAGTGTCGGAGCTGTCTAGAGGTGTAAACATCCGGGGTGGCATCTAGGTATTTGGGAACGTTGGTTCTAGTAGATGCTGTATGCTGTCTGTACGTATAACTGTGGTGGATCCGTGAAGGGCAAACGGCCGATAAAAGTATTGCTCAACCCTAGGTATTCGGGGAAGCTGGGCGGCGATTCAACAGTTGGTGAATCGTACGGTTATACAGGGTCGAGACACATGTGTGTGTTGCAATTATAGAACAATTGAATACATTGTTATATTCACATAGTTACTTCAAATCACAATAGTATTTCAAGGGATTACATGAATCTCAATAAAAGTTAGCAACTTGATTAAATACATGTATATGTTCGTGCTAGTTGTCGCAATCCATACGTGCGATAGTATAGTTTGATGTTTTGTATTTGTTATCGCAATTTATACTTGCGGTAATATAACTTTTGTAAAGGTTCCTTGGATCTGTGTATAGTCCAAGAGATTCCTTTGTATCTGTGTATTAATATTTAATTTATTCCTGTATTGTGAATGGTTGTGAGTGTAATTGTGGGTTGAGCGCATGAGTTATTGTGTTGATACATCATTATTTTTCAATAATAATTTATTTTATAAATTTACATTATCTTTCACACATTGTGTTTGTGTTGTTCATTTAGTCCACCATCCACTCGGTAACATTTCTGGTACAATGGTGTCAGAAGTGGGATCGCTGGATTAAGTGAACTATCAATCATTTTTGTGAAAGTATACATTTAATGTTTATATTTGACCGTGACCTTCTTGACAAGATAATACTCAAGTTGGGGTTTATTTTTGTTTAGTTTATCTAGGTCCGTGTGTCCAGTATAAACGTATTTAAAGCATTGGTTTTGTTACCTTCATCAGGAAGATAAAGTCAGCCTGTGTTGTATATATCTATATTCAAATTACAATTGTCATTGTCATGTCATCCCTTAAGGACTTGGTTGCCTTAGGCAAAAAATTTGGGTACGAAGGTGAAAGTCTAAGGAAATTTATTCAGCAGGAAGAACAAGCCCGGGAAAGGGAAGAAAGGGTAAGGGCAAGGGAATCAGAAAGGGAATCCGATGAAAGGAAATGGGCCTTTGAGAGGGAAAAGATAGAATTAGAGAAGCAGGCCGAAAAGGACAGGATAGGATGGGAAATGGAAGCGGAGGACAGGCGAATAGAGTTAGATAAACGAGCAAAAGTAGAAATGTTAGAGTTAGAAGAAACAGCAAAGCAACGGGACCATGTGCGTAAGGTAGAATTAGTAACAGCTGGAAAAGGAGAACACGATTCTGCCTCTAGCAAATTAAGGGGCCCCAAATTACCTCCCTTTGACGATGAAGAAGATAACATGGATAGTTATCTTCATCGGTTTGAGCGGTATGCCGAAAACCAGAAGTGGAGTCAAAATGACTGGGCACTGCATCTTAGTGCTCTATTAAAATGTAAAGCACTGGATGTATACTCACGACTTCCTAGAGACGATGTGTTTAAGTACGACGTCCTAAAGGAAGCACTTCTCAAAAGGTACGAGCTCACTGAACAGGGTTTTCGTAAAAAGTTCAGGTATAGCAAGCCCGATAAGGGAGAAACCTTTGGTCAGTTCACCGTTAGAATTGCGAACTATTTTGAGCGGTGGATTGAATGCGGCAAAGCGGTGAAAACGTTTGAAGGGTTGACTGATTTCTTGCTCAGAGATCAATTATTTAATACAGTTGGGCGAGAATTAGATCAATTTCTGAAAGAGAAAGTCTTCACAAACGTAAAAGATATGGCTAAGCAAGCCGATTTCTTTGCCGAAGCTCATGGGGGAACCCAGAACGTGGTTTCAAAAGATTTTAAGTCTGGAAACCAGTCTGCATGACCGATGCCTAGGGAGCTTGTGAAATCAGCTGAGGTAAATAGGTCAGTTAGGAATCCAGGTATTCAGCATCTGCAATGTTACTTGTGTAATGCATGGGGTCATGTTCAAAAAGACTGTCCTAAAAGAAAGATACTTGTACATAAGGTAGCAGTGACTATACAAAGTAAAGGTATATCTGATAATATCGTACAGGTAGAACCTTGTATTCATTCGCTTGGCACGTGTCTATTTCCCGAAGCGCGTGTACCAACCGCGAAAGGGTTTGTCAACGGTCGAGAAGTCGTAGTATTACGTGACACTGGTTGCACGGGCGTAGTTATCAAACGGAATCTCGTGCAGGATAACCAAATGCTCGGGTGGGAGTCCCCATGTATGTTACTTGATCAGACGATCGGTCGCATTCCCGTAGCAAGGATCACGGTAAAAACACCTTTCCTAACGGGAACTGTTGATGCCCTTTGTATGGAAAATCCTATTTACGATCTGACGATAGGTAATGTTGAAGGTTCCCGTCTTCCAACCATGGCCGATTTTAAAATACCTTTGGCCCAGGCAGTCGAAACGCGAGCGCAAACACGGCGAGAGAAAACCGCGTTTCATAAATTAATAGTCCCTGAATCGATCTCAGGAATTTCGCGTGATGATTTCAAACAAGAGCAAGAACGTGATGAATCCATCAAGACAATTGTTGAGAAAATCACGTCCGGCGCGATTAAACACTGTAAGGGTGGAGGTAGCTCGAGATTCGTACGCAAGAACGGATTAATTCATAGGGAGTTTAGTGCTCGGGAGGGTAAGAAGTATTGGCAAGTGGTCGTACCCCAGAGATATAGATCTCAAGTACTTAGGGTGGCGCATGAGTCAACCATGGCAGGACACCTAGGTAAGGCTAAGACCACTAGCAGGGTAGTCGCTGATTTCTACTGGCCCGGTGTTAATGGCGATGTCACACGGTTCTGTAGGTCGTGCGACGTATGTCAGAAAACCGTATGTAAGGGAAGGGTCACAAGGGTGCCCTTAGGACAGATGCCATTAATAGATACACCGTTTAAAAGAGTGGCAGTAGATATTGTAGGACCAATACACCCAGTTACCGAAAGAAAGAATCGGTATATTCTTACTCTGGTTGACTACGCGACCAGATACCCTGAAGCCGTAGCGTTACTAACTATTGAAACGGAAAGGGTAGCTGAAGCATTAGTTGATATCTTCAGTAGGGTAGGGGTGCCAGAAGAAATCCTCACTGATTGTGGTGCCCAATTCACCTCTGACCTCATGGGTGAAATAAGCTAAACACTACCCCATACCATCCGATGTGCAATGGACTGGTAGAGAAGTTTAATGGTACCCTGAAAAGTATGCTACGAAAGATGTGCGCGGAACGTCCGCAAGACTGGGACCGTTATTTGAACGTGAAGTACCGCAGGAAAGTTTAGGGTTTTCACCCAACGAGGAAATAAAAACAACTTACCAGTACGTGTTAGACCTGCGAAATAAACTTGAGAGTACATGCCAGATGGCACGTGACGAATTAATTAAATCGGGGCGCAGATATGCCAAGTATTATAACCGCAGAGCGCGAAATAGGAAATTTCTTGTAGGAGATCAGGTTCTATTGCTTCTTCCAACGAGCTCAAATAAGTTATTAGTCCAGTGGAAAGGTCCCTATGAAGTTAAAGAGGTAAAAGGTGACATGGACTATAAAATTGACATGGACGGTAATTTAAAGACATTCCATGCTAACATGCTCAAGTTGTATATCAAGAGACAGAGCGACAATGGCAATAAGGGGAGTTGAAAATATAGGCGCAGACTACTTGAGTAGGGCATGATGGGAAATTTGTATGAATTTGCCCAGTATTAAAATCCAGATTGTAGCATAACCAGTGTAAATGTTGTAAGATATCATCAGTAGTTATTTTTCTTCTATTCCGTGTTAGTTTTAAAAATGTGTACATTTTTATTCTTAGGGGGGAGGTATTGTCACAGAATTAGGCGAAAATTGAATTTTTTTTTTCTTGAATTACAAACTATTCTCACCATTTTTTTGTTTCGTCGTACATGCGTTATCTAAGGTTTAGATTATTTTTAGAGACAACTATTATTAGTCTGGTTTCTTTATTGTAGCTGGTAACGTCTCTGATATCGTAGCTGATATTGTAGCGGAACGTCTGATATCGTAGCTGATTTATTGCGGAACATCTCTGATATCGTAGCTGATTTATTGCGGAACATCTCTGATATCGTAGCTGATTTATTGCGGAACATCTCTGATATCGTAGCTGATTTATTGCGGAACATCTCTGATATCGTACCTGATATTGTAGCGGAGCATCTCTGAACGTATCTGATAACGTCTCTGATATCGTAGCTGATTTGTTGCGGAACATCTCTGATATGGTAGCGGAACGTCTCTGATATTGTAGCGGAACGTCCCTGAAATTGTTGCTGATTGTAGCTGAACGTCTCTGAACGTATCTGATTGAAGCTGAACGTCTCTGAACGTATCTGAATAGTAGCTGACTGTGATTAATTGTGCCATTTGATTGTGAGATCAAATTGAGGTATCTGACTGTCTGTCTGTCTGATTGTCTGTCCATCTACATTTGTTGTAATGTGTAAATATCCGGAAATCTAGAAGTCTCTGAGTGTCGGAGCTGTCTAGAGGTGTAAACATCTGGGGTGGCATCTAGGTATTTGGGAACGTTGGTTCTAGTAGATGTTGTATGCTGTCTGTACGTATAACTGTGGTGGATCCGTGAAGGGCAAACGGCCGATAAAAGTATTGGTCAACCCTAGGTATTCGGGGAAGCTGGGCGGCGATTCAACAGTTGGTGAATCGTACGGTTATACAGGGTCGAGACACATGTGTGTGTTGCAATTATAGAACAATTGAATACATTGTTATATTTACATAGTTACTTCAAATCACAATAGTATTTCAAGGGATTACATGAATCTCAATAAAAGTTAGCAACTTGATTAAATACATGTATATGTTCGTGCTAGTTGTCGCAATCCATACGTGCAATAGTATAGTTTGATGTTTTGTATTTGTTATCGCAATTTATACTTGCGGTAATATAACTTTTGTAAAGGTTCCTTGGATCTGTGTATAGTCCAAGAGATTCCTTTGTATCTGTGTATTAATATTTAATTTATTCCTGTATTGTGAATGGTTGTGAGTGTAATTGTGGGTTGAGCGCATGAGTTATTGTGTTGATACATCATTATTTTTCATTAATAATTTATTTTATAAATTTACATTATCTTTCACACATTGTGTTTGTGTTGTTCATTTAGTCCACCATCCACTCGGTAACAATTCTGTTACAGTCCGAAGTACACAGTTCATACGTGTGAGCAAAGAAAAATAACAACATAAAACGTCGTATAGTAATGAGGTATTATCATATTTAATATATGGATGTTATATGAAATTAACAATAAACAGTTATAATTTATTAGAAAGAAACTGTTTCCTTTCATCATTTCCAATTTTGAGTACCCCACTCTCCCGTATAAAAGACCCTCGTTACCCTCCAAATATGCGGACCCCAGAGGATAACAATGTGCTAAAGTTTCAAGTTCACGGATTCTTTGAAAATGTACATTTCTGTCTTGGAAATAAGGCAAGTGATGCAGTGAAATTTGCTTATAGATTAGTGTGTTGATGGATAAATGATTCCTTCTGGCTGGTAAGTGTATTATTTGTCAATAAATATTGCAGGTATATTCAGCTGGAGCACAACGGAGATGCTTAACCAAATTATAATAGAGCATGTTTGACATAACCCATTTCTGGCTGTTACTAAGTTTTCCGATGTTGTTTAGAGAGTTGGGATGCTATGAAGTGTATAGGTATATAGTCTTATGTGCATAGATCAGTGTTTTCTGACATAGTTCATTTCAAACACCATTGAGAATTTTATCCTATCTGTAGCACAGTATATACAATGTTTCACGCTATGTGCTTACAACTAGTTCAGTTGCTTTAGCTGCATTTAATGTTCTGAAAATGTACTGATCTAGTCCTGGATAAACTTGACCATGCTAGTTAGAACGAACTAACATAATGTCAAAACCTCGAAATAGTATGCGTGTGTGTATTTGTCTCTATCAAAATGTTTTTGTTTTGGTTTGTTTTCTAAGACAGATTGACCTTAAATAACTGTGTTTTGGTTATATATTATTTGTTGTTGTTGTTTTATTTGAGAACAACTATGGCACAGCAGAATACAAGAAGGGTTTATTTTGTTAAAGGTAGTTCTCAGCGCGTGGACACAATGACTGAGACAATTGGTCTGAGATGACTAGACTGAGATAAGAAAAGTAAGGTTCGCAAAACAGCTACATTTCTCTGTCGCTTGGGTGAGAAATATTAACGCAAGTCTTACGAAACAAAATATAGGTTTCACGTCTAGATATAATATACTTATATTATAGGACAGACGGTTGTAAGTTATATAGGTAACACATCTAGATATAATATACTTATATTATAGGACAGACGGTTGTAGGTTTTATGTTGGTGACTGTGCTGTCAAGGTATAAGCTTTCATTGGAACGTGTGAAAACAGAGAACATGCACACAAGCACAACACACGATGGGCTATACAGGGCAGCATGGGCGCCCGCAGGATTTTTTTGCAGGGGGTGGATGTCAGTCACGTCTGACCCGTGACCGTAGTACAGTAAGCAGTCTGCAACCTAAGCTAATATTTACTAAGTGTTTTGAACAGTATGATTTCTAGGTAGGCGAGGGGTCAAGTGACACCCCCATCCCTTTGGCCTATTTTTTCCGGGTGCCCAAGCATGGCAGCCAGTATAACTTTTGGAGGAAGAACGCGGAAAACCCCGGTAAGAATTATCGACCCACGGGAAGACACTGGCAAGCTTTCTCACATAAATTGGCTGAGCCCGAAACTCAAACCCACTCGAACAGAGGTGAGATGGCAGTGATTGGTAAAGGCAGAGCAACCAACAATAATGTCTTATTAAAATACGTGATCCCATCAAAACAAATATAATGAAGATATAGTAATGTTACTATCAATATAATGCTCCTCCCTCATTTCTTCGAATCTGAAGAAAATGAATTTCCCAAAAGCCAGTCTCCTACAGATACATGTACACAAATGGAGTTTAAATCATGAAACAATAACATGTATACATGAGATAAGTGGTTAAGATCTCTGTCAAGGATCGCATATAGCGTAAAACAGAACGAAAACATAAATAAACATCCTTAGGGCAGGGACGTCATTTCAATTTTTCAGGGGGTTGGGGCAAAACTTTACGGGCGTGTTCAATTTCTTATTTTGGCTGCAATTTTACAACGCATGTAAATTCGGGGGTAGGGGAGAAGGAATGCAGGCCCAAGTGTGGAACGAGAGAGTCATGGTAGCAATTTATTATGTTCACTACATATTTATTCTGAATTATTGTTTATTATTATGATTATTATTAATATTAGTATTAATGTTGTTGTTGTTGTTTTTGTCATTATTATTATTATTATTATTATTATTATTATTATTATTATTATTTATGCTGTTATTATTAATTATTATTTTTATTATTATTATTAGTAGTAGTAGTAGTAGTAGTAGTAGTAGTAGTAGTAGTAGTAGCTATGAAATACTGAAGATATCATAGCGATATGACTGAAAAAATTTTAATAATCCAAATCACACACACACACACACACACACACACACACACACATTCAAATAACATCGTGTATAATATGCAATAGTTTTCCCGGTAGGGTATGAAACTGTCTCTATTTCATTCTCATATATGTAATGAATTTTAAGACATTATAAAAAGACAAGAACTGAGTCATCAGAACAAAATGTTGGTGGCAATAGACATGACATAAAGAAAAACAAAATCTTCTTACAGACAAGTACAGAGTTTGCACCAAATCGTTACACACCCAACTTCCGAGGATTTTTCGTTATGCAAAATAATTGATCTTAAAGTAAATTTAACCTTTGGCTGTGGTGCACATGCATTTTAATTCAGTCAATAAGCAGTAATTAGTGAATACCATTTAAAGTTCTATGAGACGTTTGTCCTTTACAATGACTGCGTATACAGACATCTCAATTGTTCTTCAAAGTAGGTTTGTAACTGGTTTGCAAAATGTTCGTACAATATTTGTCAACTTTTCTATTATGCAAACATTTCGGGACGTAAGTCTAAAATGGCCTAAGCAATTAATTAGAGAACAGTCAATAAAGTGTTACGGCTATTGGATTTTATTTATTTATTTTTTATTGTTAAATCCAAATTTGTCATTTAATTGGGAGATTTTTTCTGGAAAATTCAGGTTGACCTGGGATCTAGTTGTAAACAGGCTGACCTTGGCTTGGTTACCTCTTTATCTGACCTTGCTTCAGATTGATAAACAGGTCTTTAATACTATTGGTTAATTTCAAGGATAACTTTTATTTTGAGTTCTTGGGGTGTAGGACATATCTAGAGTACATGATTTTTAGTGAAGGCAGTATCTTTCTGTGACCTTCCATGAACCTCTATCAATTTCTAGAAAATCACGTGATCACTTGTTTACTTAAGAAAAACAAGTATAAGAAATGTTGTTTGGGATAGAACAAATCAGTAGAATCTCTGGGCTGTAAAGTTAATAGTTGTGTTTGAGTTATAATTATCTTGTTCTGGACTTTGTGTCAATTCGTTGGAAAAGAAGAATTATTCTATTTATTTGGAAAAAGGACATGTGTTTCATAGTTTCATCTGGATGATATTAAATCAAGAACTGCATCACATGACATTGTCAGCCATTTTGGATTACATCGTAAAGATTCGAATCTGGAACTATTAGAACATTTATTTATCAGGACTCTTACAATTCCATTAGTGGATTATTTTTGTGAATTCTATATTGGATTAATGATGGATTTGATTCTCTAAAACTGTAAGTTTATTTATTTTATGAAAATAATTGTACTAAAAAAATCATTGTTAAAGTTTTACAAGCTTGTTAGTTTTCACTCTTTCTGTGTTGCTACTTATTCGAGCCTAAACACGTAACATAGAATTGGTGGCTATCGTCCGGATTGAGATTTGAGATAAATTTGAATTTAAATTTGAATTTCCCCAAGTTTTTGAAAATTTTAAATCTTTAGTGAGACTGACACGCTTGTATCAAAATCACATCTAAGGTAGAAATATTTCTTTCTAATCCTACCCAGGAGCAATTAGATCTTTTCAAAAAAGACGAGTTGGTTCAACTTGCCAGAAAATACGATCTTTCTGAAGTCAAGGCTTCTTTAACGAAACAAGATATCAAAAAGATTTTGGTCCAGTATTTGGTAGAACAGGATCTTTTGGAACAAAGTGCTTTGATTCCAGTCAGTAAATCTGCATCAGACTCTGACATTAAACTAAAGGAATTAGAATTAAAATTCAAGATGGAATTAGAGTTGAAGAAGCTGGAATTTCAGGAAAGGGAGAAGGAAAGACAATTGCAATTCGAAAAAGAGGAGAAAGAGAAACAAATTGAATTGCAAAAAGAGCAAATGCGGATTGATAAAGAGAGAGAGGAGAAAGAGAGACAATTACAATCTGAAAAAGAAGAAAAATAGAGACAAGAAAGGGAAAAAGAAAGACAATTACAATCTGAATTAGAGTTTAAGAAACTGGAATTTCAGGAAAGGGAGAAAGAAAGACAATTACAATCTGAAAAATAGGAGAGAGAGAGAGAGAGACAAGAAAGGGAGAAGGAAAGACAATTACAATTTGAAAAAGAGGAGAGAGAGAGACAGGAAAGGTTACAAGAAAAACAAATTGAACGAGAGAGAGAGAAGGAAGAAAGGGAATATCAGTGTAAATGAAAGAATTAGAGCTGGCAAGTGAGAATCACCATCATACTTCAAATCAAAATTTTGATTTAGCAAGGAATATTAGATTACTGCCCCCTTTCAAAGAAAAAGAAGTAGACAAATATTTTATTCTTTTTGAAAAAGTTGCAGAAAATTTAAAGTGGCCAAGAGAGAATTGGACTCAGTTACTACAATGTGTACTTACTGGTAAGGCTAGCGAGATTTACACTTCACTGTCTGTTCATCAAAGTAGTGACTATGATGTAGTTAAAGAATGCATTTTAAGAGGTTATGAGTTAGTTCCTGAAGCTTATAGGCAAAAATTTAGAAATTACAGAAAAGAAGCTAGACAAATTCATGTCGAATTTGCTAGACAAAAAGAGCAGTTGTTTGATAGATGGTGTTCAGCCAAGAAAGTCGAGCAAGATTATCAATATCTCAAACAAATTATATTAATTGAAGAGTTCAAAAACTGTGTTCATAGTGATGTTAAAACTTATCTTGAGGAGCATCAGATTGAAACTTTGGAAAATGCTGCTCGAGCTGCTGACGAATATTCTTTGACACATAAAGTTCCTTTTGTTAACAAGACTTTTACTCAACAATTTAATGGCAGAAAAGAATTTCCGCCTAATTCAAGCCCTTCTAAAACTCAAACTAACACAACTTTCAAAAATCAGACTTCAGAGAAGTTTGATTCTCGATCCTTGTCTCTTCCGACGTGTAACTTTTGCAAGAAAAAAGGACACGTTATTTCTGATTGCTACAAATTGAAAAATAGGCATCAGAATCAAGATGGACCTGTTCCAAATGCACTTATTTCCAAGAGGTCAAGGTCACAGTCATGTATTGAAAGCAATACAATTGTTGGGTCTAATAAATCCCAGTCTGATTTTGATATGGAGAATTATGAACCATTCATATCGAAGGGTTCTATATCACTCTTGGGTGATTCGGCCAATCCCACTCCTATTAAAATTTTAAGGGACACAGGAGCTTCTCAGCGTCTTTTATTGTCAGGTACTTTGCATTTTTCTGAGAAGTCTTCTTCTAATTAAAGTGTTCTTATTCAGGGAGTAGAGTGCGGCGTTGTTAATGTTCCTCTCCATTGTGTGAATTTGTCATCAGACTTAGTATCAGGACCTGTGACAATCGGGACGGTCTCGGTTTTACCTGTTGAGGGAATAGATTTATTGCTAGGCAACGACTTAGCTGGGGACAAGGTTATGGTTAATCCACTTGTAACTGACAAGCCTAATTTGGATCAGAAAGTTGATCCAACTGAAAAAGAAATCCCTGATATATGTCAAGCTTGTACAGTTACCAGAGCTATGGCAAAGAAAGCTCTTGAGAATGAATTTGAAACGGGCAGTATTCCCTTGGCTGACATATGTATAGGTCAGGCTTTTGATGAGGTCACATTTACTTCTTGTTTAGATCAATCAGAAAGTATTCATCATAGTGATCCTCTTTTAACAATTCATTCTCTTTATTCTAATCAGGGTGATGATTTTGAGAATGATGTTACAGAAGGCAGAATTCCTTCAACTGACCCTTGTATAGGTCAGGTTTTTGATGAGGTCACTTTTACTCTTGGTTTAGATCAATCAGAAGGTATTGATCATAGTGATCCTCTTTTAACAACTCATTCTCTTAATCAAGGTGATAAACGACAGTCAGTTGTCGTCGAACAGGAAAAAGATCCTGAGATCTCCTGTTTGTTTCAAAGGGTCATAAATGAGACTGAAGTCACTGAAGTTCCTGTATGTTATTTCATTAAAAATGGAATTCTTATGAGAAAATGGAGACCTTCCGAGGTACCTGTTGGTGATGAGTGGTCAGTGAACTATCAAATAGTAGTTCCAAAACCTTACAGACAGGAAATATTTAATCTGGCCCATGAACCTCATTTGGCTGGTCATTTAGGGATTAATAAAATGTATCACAAGATCTTGACTCACTTCTATTGGCCAAAAATCAAAAGTGATGTTGTCAAATACTGTAGATCTTGTCATGCTTGTCAAATGGTAGGAAAACTCAATCAGAAGATACTTAAGGCTCATCTGCAACCTATTCCTTCATTTGATGAAACATTCAGTAGAATTATGGTAGATTGTGTATATTCCTTACCCAACACCAAGTCAAGTAATCAATTAAAGTTAAAAATGAAACTATGGCTTGAGAGAACTGTAAGGGAGAGAACTTTTGAGTTTGATAATGGAGTTGTGTTACTCTTGTTCATTCTTCTTACTTTTCTTCAAATTAGATATTACGGCCCTTACAAAGTTAAGAAGAAAATGAATTAGTTAAATTATAGTATTAGTGCTCCTGGGATCTAAATTAATTATAGGAGTACCAGTGTATTGAAAGAAATAGCCATGCTAAATATGTAATTAATTTAGTTGTACCTGTCCCACTCGGTGAAGAAATATCATCGGATTCTACTGATATTGGAGCGCCGAATTGTTGGAATTCAGAAATTATAAAAAATATAGACCAGAAACTTTCACAGTTGCAAGTGCAAGAAAGAAATGAACTGAATAAGTTATTATTATATGAGCACTTGTGTCCAGATACTCTTACAAGGACAAACAAAATTTTCATGACGTTGAAATTGAAACTTCCAAACAGCATCCATGCAGGATGAGTCCACTCAAACAGGAATACTTGAAAAAGGAAATTCAATATTTGCTGGAGAATGATTTTATCAAGCCCAGTAAAAGTGATTGGAGTTCACCATACATACTTGTTCCAAAACAAGATACAACTTTCCGTATGTGTACTGATTATAGGAAGGTGAAAAGAGTGACAAAAACAGATTCATTCCCATTAACAAGAATTGACTATTCTATTGATAAAATTGGGAATGCCAAGTATGTCACCAAATTCTGACCTTCTGAAAGGATTTTGGCAGATTCTACTACGGAAAGAGCAAAGGAAAACTCAACATTGTGACTCTAAAATGGACTCTACCAATATAAAGAAAGTCCATTTCAACGTCTCATAAAAATGTTCATCTCTGGTCTAGAGAATTGTGACGTCATCATCTAAAACGACACCTGGAGAGAACATCTAGCAACAATTAGAAAATTCTTTGACAGACTCACTAATGCGTGTCTGACTGTTAATTTATTTAAAAGCGAGTTCTGCCCTGCTAGAATGGCTTTCTTAGGACATTTTGGGGGACATGGACAAGTTAAAAGGTTGAAGCTATTTCAAGATAATATAATTTGCAGGCGCTCTTTCCTGTGCATAACAATTCATTATATTGTGCGATTTATAACCTCAGATGTAAATTGGTTTGTGATAAAAAGAAAGTTTTATCATATAAACCTTTCTTTTTATTTTATGGGGGAAGGTGTTACGGCTATTAACAATTAAAGAAAGGCCCTCTCTAATTAAAGAAAGGCCCAACCAATTAAAGAAAGGCCATACCATTTAAAGAAAAACCCAACCAATCAAAGAAAGACCTATCCAATTAGAGAAACACCCAACCAATTACAGAAAGGCACTAACAACAAGAAGGAACAATATAAAATAAAAAAGATACATGAATATAGTGACTAAGTAAAGACGGAATAAAGCCGTGTAGGATATGCAAGTTATATGCTTACCTTTCGCATGCTGCCACAAGAGATTCCCTCAAACTAGTAAAATATCTTGTTCACTATACCTGATGAATCAAAATAGTTTAGAAAGAAAATGAAGTAATTATACAGTTACATTTCAAACTCGTTTTATCATGAATTTGTTTAGTATAGAGAACAGCATTGGTGCTTTTATCTGGAGCATATACAGTTGAGTGGCTTCAAGCGCTAAATACCAATTGAAATCCAATTTTAGAAACACATTGCTTCAGGATGCTAACGGTCTACAATAGTATATATAAAATACAATTTATCATTCTGAGTTATCTATCTTTGCAAGTCAGAAAATATTGAGAAATCAAAACACATAAATCAGACACTCAGTTGAGATATAAAGTATGCAATCTGGGAAGCACATTCAAGTTAGGTTCCACGGCAGCGAAATTACACCGAACTTGAGAAATATTAATGAAAGAGAGAATTATATGGTGATTATATAATCCTAAAGATTATCAAGGATTTCATGGCATATTTTACAAAAGGAAATCATTCATATCAGACGATTATTGTCAGCTTTAAAAATATTTTTAAAAACAAGTTTTTCTTTATCGCCATATTTTGAGTTCAACCTGAATGCCATATCCTAATTTTTGTGTTAGACCTAATGCTCTGTGCTTAGCATTAAATGGATCATATTATCTGCTAGAATGACTTTTACTGCCACTGTTATTTTCAATCAATATAACATACTAAATGAGTATATTTAAATTCAAAAGACGGTTAATGCACCCACGTGGTTGGTTTATGACGCTTATGCTAAAATTCAGGTAGTATAAAAGAAAAGAAAACGTAGGATGTTTATCTTTATTCAGTCAAATTAGAAGGCCATTGGCGCTCCACAATAACAACAGCCACATAAATGTCAATAGCAATAGCAAAAATATTTGTCAGCTCTTAAATGACGGAATAAGTAGTCCCATTTCATATCTATCGATTGGATATCTGGGGATTTTTGGCAAAGTTATTAAATAACAGTGAATAAATTAATATAGATTTCTGGAAGTTTTGTATTTATATTTAAAAGACTTAGGTGAGTTCATTTACTCCTGAAACGTTGCCCCATATATATTTTAAATGAGTAAGTTGCTAGGGACAGCCCGGTTAATAATGCAGTCAATTTAGTTTTACCTTTCTCACACAGTGATGGAATGAAATTGGACTGTAGTGACTTTGATGCAGCCAATCTTTGGAATTCCGAAATGTTGAATAATCTGGAATAGGAACGTTCACATCTACAGCCACACAGCTATTAAGGAAATATGAGCACTGGTTTCACGATGTTCCAACACGAAGCAAATTACTCTACCTTGACGATGAAATTGTAGATTACATACCCGAGAAAAATCATCCGTACATGAAGAACCCTCTCAAACAAAATTGTTTAATAAAACAAGTTCATTATTTGCTGGAGAATTATTTCATATAACCAAGTGAAAGTGATTAGACTTCACCATACATTCTTTGTACCGAAACCAGATAATACTTTCCGCGCATGCACCGACTATGGAGAAGTGAACAGTGTGACCAAAACAGATTCATTTCCGTTACCAAGAATTGATGTATACATTTTTTAACTTGGACATGACAAATATGTCCCCAAGCTTCTGCAAATTCCACTGACGGAAAGCGCAAAGGAAATTTTTGGAAATCGCAACTTCAGATGGTGTTTGTCAATACAGAGAAATGCCGTTTTGAATGAAAAGTTTTGAAGGTCACCTTGTACTTCGCAAAGTGTAACTGAACACGATTACAGGTGGTCTAGATAACCGTGAAGCTTATATCAAATGATAGATTTCTTGGAAACTATACGAACATTGTTGATCGACTTAGTGATGCAAATTTGAAAATTAATTTAAGTAAAAGTGAGGTTTTCTGTGCTTGTGTTACATTTGTAGGACATATCGTGGGACTTGGTCAAATGAAACCAATATAACTTAAGGTGAAGGATATCACTGAATTTCCTTTTAAGCAAAAACCAGCTAATTAGTATGGTTAGATATTATCGAAAATTTTGATCCCACTCTTCCATCATTGCTAAACCCCTGGACCATTTTTGGGGGTATTAAAACCACGTTTAATTGGTCTGATAAATGTCAGGAAGATTTTGGGACATTAAAGGCCATTTTGAAGAGTGCACTAGTTCTTTAAGCTACAATCTTCAGTCAATCAATAAAAATGTATGGTAATGCAATAATGCTTGGGATGGAGAAGTATCAATTAAAAACCACAAAAAAGTTGACTAATAATTAAAATAAAATTTGTGTATACATATTTCTTTTTCGTTATGTTGTGAGGTATTATGCATATTTGATTTATTAGTTGCCTATTCTTTATGATTATATATGTACATCTGTATTTTGTACTCTGACCTTGTCCAAAAAACAGGTCATTGGTCTGCGACCAGGGCTATTTTTTAGTAAACAACATTGTATATAACTAATATTTCTTTAAGATTAAATATTTAGATCATTATTGATAGTAAACATATTTACTTAGATTTGAGTTAAAGAAACAGTCTTGAATTTAGCCCTAAAAACTGACAAAATGGAAATTTAAAATAAGTTGCCAAAGTATTTTCAAAAAATGAAAGTTGCGATTGAGAGAGAGAGAGAGAGAGAGAGAGAGAGAGAGAGAGAGAGAGAGAGAGAGAACCCAGTATATATACTACCCTCTCTGTAATGTTCTTGTAAATAAACATATTTTTATTTATTTCATGACAGGATATTCAAACGTAGGTAAATGTGTTGTCAAATACGAATCTAATATTAAAGATTAGATAATTGCATTGGGTGTAAATATAATCGAGTTTATTATATGATATGCTTCAATTAATCATAATAGATGATTAAATTACCGAGTTCCTATTGAACACATTATCTTTATGCTGTTTGAACTTCCCCTTACTCTTTCCTTTTTCAGGAGTGATATTTCTCGTAGACAAACCAGTAATACAATTTACACTTCTCTTCATCGTATTTAGCCAAGGATTGATACAAAGGTATGTATATTCTTGAAATATAACTGCCTATACCGACAACGCACAACGGAATAGGCGAAAAATGCTGACTTGTTTCCCTGCACAAAGATTCATTGATCTTCATTGAAAGACCGCATTGTTAACTCTGGAGACACCATTATCTTATTCATTACATTATGCAAAAATCCATAGCCTCTACCCGGAATGGCAAACATCATAGGGAGCAAACCGTATTTGTATGTGCCTTCCTTTATTTATATAAGAATTTTTAAGCAGATTACATGCTTTGCTTTTACCTTTTAATCAATTTTCTATAAACAAAGAAAATATGGAAGTGTTGGATACAAAACATTTTAACAAAGGACTAACCATTCTGAATGCTACTAGGCAGGCTCTATTTATTTGCCAAGTATAAAATAAAACTTTATAGTTTTAAAATAAGATATTTGTTCTCTTGTTTCCCCACCGTCAGAGTTTGTCCTCGCTCTGAGCTATTATATTTGATACCTATCTCGTAAATTACACTATTCTCATTCAAGCATTATATTGTAGTCGAAGGATTTTGTAGTAATGATTTACCGAATTTGTATGTATTTGATAAATTACTCATATTTATGTTTGATTACAAAGCATTGAAATATAGATAAAGTTGTTATCCGTGAAAAATATAATATTAAATATTAGTATTCGGTGTAAAAAGAATCGAACTTATTCTACCATACACTTCAATTGATTTTATGAATTAGCGTTATGCTGTATTTTGGACTTCCTTTTACTTTCATCTTTTAATGAATGATATTTGTCTTAGGCAAACCAGTAAAACATTTTACATTACTCTTAATGTGTTTGGCCAAGGAAACATTTATAAAAAAGATATGTACATTCTGTAAGTACAGATGTCTACACGGACAACGCTGATATGCAAACATTCTTTCTTATTTCCTTGTACAGAGTCATTGATATTCGTTTAACAAACCCCATTGGTAGCTTTGGAAAATAATTGCAAGTCCCCATGTGCTCGTTAATTATATTTATAACTGGAATGTGGAAATCAATAATCTATACCCGAGATAACAAATACCATAGGGAGACAACGGTAAATTTTATTACCAGAAAGCGCTATCGTATCATAACATACACTCTTCCTTATTGATTTTGCTTGCAAATGTATATGTTGGGTTAAACATGCCAATGTGCGTGTTTGTGTGTTATCATATTATCTCCATTACAAACTACTTTATGAGATCTAGTATTGTTTGTATGTATGCATTGATTGTCATATCATACCCCTTATCACTGTTTGATTAGTTTTAATGCCACAATACATTTAGCAAAGTCATCCATTCTTGCATTCATGCATTCACTCAAGTACATTTGTCTTTTCTTTTTTCTTTTCATTGAGAAAAATATTTTCTCTAAAGCTCTTAGACAATATTGCTAAAACAGAGTGGCGAATATTTATTTTTTCTTCCATTTTTTCTAGTTCCAGTCACGATCATTCCTTTTTTTTTATTCGCTCTTCGCCTAAAGTTTCTAAACTATCATCGTCTTGAAACAGATGTGCTCTTGTTTCTTTTTGTGAGCTAATATAACTATCCTTTAGTATAAAAGAACATGTACATAGCGGAGATTTGTTTAGGCTTGTAACTTTTTATGAGTCGAAATATCTTTCATTTTCTTTCTTACTTTCTTTCTTTACCCTCCTCTCTCTCTCTCTCTCTCTCTCTCTCTCTCTCTCTCTCTCTCTCTCTCTCTCTCTCTCTCTTTGCACACACACACACACACACACACATTAAACATTATGAATTCAGGGAGTTACTCAGCGCATTGATTGTTCGACAAAGTGACTCAATGCTTATGATTCGTTCTTCTAAATGTCTCTTTATCAGACGATATGATTATCGATAAATATTTATTGGCTATTTTCAATTTAGTATCTGTACTATGCAGGAATAAAAAATAGACATAGAAGTTAAGATAATTAAGCCAACCATCTATCAGGTTGCTATTTGTTTTCCTCTAAGACATTTTACTTTACTAGTGTGTGGTTCTATTATGTAGACTTAAGTGTGAGGCCTAACATTTCTCCCCGATTCAGTAAATTAACACGTTTTCATACCTAACTTTTGTCTATGATTCAGTAAATTAACACGTTTACATACCTAACATTTGTCCACGATTCAGTAAATTAATACGTTTGCATATCTAACCTTCGTACATAATTAAGTAAATCAACACCTTTAACTACCTAAAGTTTGTCCATGATTAAGTAAAATAACACTTTACATATCTAACTTTTGTCCATTCAGTAAAATAACACTTTCACATATCTAACTTTTGTCCATGATTAAGTAAATCAACACGTTTACATATCTAACTTTTGTCCATGATTCATTAAAATAACACGTTTACATACCTAACTTTTGTCCATGATTAAGTAAACTAACACTTTTACATCTCTAACTTTTGTCCATGATTAAGTAAGATAACACGTTTACATATCTAACTTTTGTCCATGATTCATTAAAATAACACTTTTACATATCTAACTTTTGTCCATGATTCATTAAAATAACACGTTTACATACCTAACTTTTGTTCATGATTAAGTAAAATAACACTTTTACATCTCTAACTTTTGTCCATGATTAAGTAAGATAACACGTTTACATATCTAATTTTTGTCCATGATTAAGTAAGATAACACTTTTACATATCTAACTTTTGTCCATGATTAAGTAAGATAACACGATTACATATCTAACTTTTGTCCATGATTCAGTAGAATAACACGTTTGCATATCTAACTTTTGTCCATGATTAAGTAAAATAACACTTTTACATCTCTAACTTTTGTTCATGATTCATTAAAATAACACGATTACATTCCTAACTTTTGTTTATGTGTGCAGGTATTAAATAGAATGTTGACATTTCTTTTGAGTTCAGAACATTATAGGCCCAGACAGTTTCCAATATCATTGTAAATTTTTGTCATGTGATGACTCACATCTATATCAAGTAGAATTAAGGACTTGTTTTCAGTTATTTCATTCCTAGCTTAGATCAATCTCTGGAATCCAATCGTTGTCGAACGTTTACAGGTGTTTACAGACATAATTATAGATGAATAATTTATTTAAATTATTATTGGAATTACTAAGTGCTTATTGATCTTGAAATTATCACATTATTTTGGAATTATTGTGAATTCTTTCAAGGACATTCTTGATTGCACCATTGTGGTACATTATGGCAAGACCAGTTGAATACATCCGGAAAATTCTATATTTTTGACTTGTAATAGGACATTTATATATGGCGTGTTGATTTTACTTAAATTTTTAGCTTCACATTCTTTTTTTATGTAAGATCTAGAACCGTTGCAAAAAGTTGGGGATTGAGGGTCCTCCGGGATCTGAATTTCTTTAAAAGATTTAAGACGTATTACAATATTTTTTTCATATTTAAACGGACTTTGTTTTGGAATTCTTATTGTCCCTGGTACAAAACTTATTTTCACACATTCCAGTAATCTTTAGTGAAACCATCAAACATTCACAATGTTATCAAATATAGAGAACATTGTTTTGAATTGTTGAATGGTTAGAGTATTTAACAAAGGACCAGTTGCTTGAGCTTGCCAGACATTACGACATATCTGAGGCGAAACATCTTTAACAAAGTAAGATACAAGAATGTTTTGATTCAGTATTTGGCTGGAAAGGAATTTTTTTTTATTCTGGAGCTTTGGGTTTGAATGGTACTTCTCTCTCTGTGGTTTTATGGAAAATTAAAGGAATTAAAGGAATTATGGCTAAAACACCAGATCGAATTAAAATTAAGAAAGGTTGAGCCTTAGAATGATATGGTGGAAATGCAAATTCAGAGAGGAAAACTACTTGCACAGAGAGAATAAAACGAAAAGAGAAAGAAATGAAAATTCAGATTGTGAGACATATTGAGCAGGAGAGCAGAGGGAAATACGATAGCAAATGCAGAGAGAGAGAGAGACAGAGAGACAGAGAGAGAGAGACAGACAGACAGACAGAGACAGAGAGAGACAGAAAGAGAGACGGGCAGACAGACAGACAGAGACAGAGACAGAGAGAAAGAAGGAAAGAGAATGCAATGTAAATTAAAAGAACTAGAACTGGCAAGCGGTTGCTGCACTCTCACCTACCCACCTTTAGACTCAACTTCAGGTTTTTTTTAAAAACCAGAAATATTAGAAATTAGAAATATTTAAATATTTTCCTCACTTTGAGAAAATTGCTGAAAACCTATTTTGCCAAGTGAGCACTGGACTTGAGTATTTCAATGTGTGATTATTGGCAACGTTAGTGAATGTTACACTTCACTGTCTGTACAACCGAAAGTTGATTATCTTGAAGGGTTTTGAGTTGGTATCTGAGTCATATCGACAATGGTACAGGAGTTGCAGAAAGAAACCTAAAAAATTCATACTTAATTTGCAAGGAAAAAAAGAAGAGCTATTTCATAGGAATTCATTTCAGACGTATTAAAATTAAAACCATTGTACCAGCTTTCATAAGAGTTTTTTTTAAAACACTGTGTGGCTTTCCTTAATCGGTCCAGTCTAATTAAGGGTCCAATTTTATGGTTGGAATTTTGCAACAATCAGTATATGAACTAGTCATCAAACAGTTTCAAATATTTTTCCTATCACACTGAAAGTCATGGGGCTTTGGAAAGATTTCATCAAACGTTGTGAAGAATATGAATCGGGCATAATGCCTTGATACCGGAAAAGAGTCGGATGAAGGTGTCCATTTACTTTTATTTTCGGTTAGGGGATCAGTTTATAAAGCATTATGTTGTAATTCTTTTGAAGAAAGTTATGGACTTAATGTCCGTTGACCATTGAAGTTATTAATTAAGAAACCTTTTTCAACTGAAGATTCATAATTTAAGATTCTTGACTATGCCACTGGTTTCAACTATACATTGCCAAAGTCTTGTGAAGTAGAAAGAACTAAACTTCGCGCTGCTTAGTCAAAAACAGAATTAAAGTTATGGCAGAGCTACAAAGAAATCTCTTCAAAATTTGCTTGAGAATGATTTCATAGAACCAAGTAAATGTAACATAAGTTCACCAAGTAATCTTACACATAAATCAAATAATACATTAAGTACGCTTACTGACCATATCAACGTGATCCGTGTCAATAAATTCATTTCAAATGCTAATGACCGATGACTGCATTGACCAAATTCGAAATGCAAAATATGTCGCTGAGTTTCAGCTGTTGAAAGATTCTGGCAAATTCCACTCACTGGAAAAGCAAAAGAAACTTCGGCATTTGATAATACAGATGAACTTTATCAGTGTTAATTGATGTCTTTTGGTATGAACAATTTTCTATCAACATTCAAGCACTTAACGATTATGATAACGCGTACATCGATGATGTCATCTTCTAAAACGTCATCCGCAAACCACTTGGAAATTCTTTGATCGACTCAGTGATATATATTTGACAAAAAATTTAGTTTAAAGTTAGTTTTACTGTTGTTGTGTTACATTTGCGGAAATATATTGTGTGGCACAGTGAAGTTAAACCTGTAGAAGCTAAGGTCAAGGCTGTCTTTGAATTCCCAGTGTCTGTCTGTAAAAGCAATTGATGTGATTTTTGGGTATGGCTGGAACTTTTGTTCCTATTTCTCCGTAACTATCGAGTCTCTGACAAGTGTGTTTAGTAAGAAATCCAACTGAAAAAAACGACAAACGAATGGCCAGACCATTTTCTTAAACTTAAAATATCAGTCAATTGATGCCGTCACCCAAGCTTAATGTTTCGTTATCATACGTCGCACATTCGCCCAAATATGTTTCATCCCATAAGTTGCAAACGGAATATTTCATCCGCGTACGTCTCACACTCGCCCATACATAATCTTGAATTCCCACAAACTCCATTGTGAGCTACTCTACTAGTTTTTCACACTACATGTGGAAAGGTATCATTATCACCTGAGGTCGTGTTATATTTAGAGAAATATAATCGGCACTATGCAAGAGAGGAAGGAAAGAATTATCGACGGTAGATAAATAGATAAACAGACACACAAAGAAATAAATAAAACATAGGAGGGCATTTCAAATATATCTTCTTCTAAAGCTACATTTCTTATGCTGATAGGAAATAATCAAAGTACAAACGTGAGTTAAAACAGAAATATGTCTTTTAAAAGAAAGTTTATAATGAAATATATAGTGCGGTAAACAAACAACTGAAAACAATTTGAACCTAAAAGCCTGTTTAGTAAGAAAGTAAGGAGGAATATGAAATATTTCTCAAGACATATCATCCAAGGAATAAGTTGAACCTGCAGACACCTATACTACAATATACAGTAATATTTATTTTGTGTTGTTGTTCGGCTGATTAAAGGTGAATTTACTATAAGATAACGTGGTGGTTGAAAAACCATTAACATGTAGAAAATGACTCGTACTGTAGAAAATGACTCGTACTGTAGAAAATGACTCGTACTGTAGAAAATGACTCGTACTGTAGCTAAAACTAATCATGCCAAAGAACGGAAAAGTGAAGATGAAATCCGAAACTTACTAGTCACGTATTACAAGAAATCTTTCGTGTTTTGTTGACATGTGATGGTATCTTTTTTTATGAATATTATGCTTTAGAAAATCCTTGTTTCCTTTTTTCCACATTGTATTATCATTCTATGTCAGTTTTCGTCTCCATTTGTACTTTATACATCTTAATTGAAATGACTAGTTTTTAGCTTGGTTCTTAGGTTATCATTTGCATTGGTAAGATGTGTGCGAAAATGTGTGTTATCCGTTCATCTCTATTCTCACATTTCATGATTTAGTGCTATAGAAGCCAAAGATGGCGTGAGGACTCGCTATTTTGAACCACTGCATTAAATAAAGGCATACATTTCAGCAAAATAGTAACGCTATTTGTCTACACTGGCTATCGATCAAGCATTGGAATTAAGTTGCGGCCTATCTGTAAGTGACTGTGAATGTTTCAAAACTGCGGGCGATAATGTGATCTAACTTTAATAAATACATGCTACTTTACAAATGCCAAAATTACATGTACAGGTGTCGAACATTTTAAACTAAGAAATGTGGGGTTTTTTTTTCAAGAAAAGAAATAAATAGGTGAAAAGTGTTAGTGTTACCACTCTTTATATATATATATATATATATATATATATATATATATATATATATATATATATATATATTGTTACGTGCTTAGGTTCGAATAAGCAGCAACACAGAAAGAAGTAAAAATAACAAGCTGGTACAAATTAATTAATTTATTGAGTACAAATATTTTCTTAAGAAAAAATAAATAAACTTACGGTTTTAGAGAATCAAGTCCAAAAATAATCCAATATAAATTCACAAAAATAATCCACTAATGGCATTGCAAAATAATGGCATTGATAAATAAATGTCATAATAGTTCCCGATTCGAATCTTGACGATGTAATCCAATATGGACGACGATGTCACGTGATTTAGTTAGTTCTTGTTTTTTTTTATAATGATCCAAATGATAATCTATGAGCACATATTCTTTTCCAGATAAATAAAATAATTCCTCTTGCTCCAACGAATTTGAAATAATTTACACTCAAACAATAACACACACATATTCCAAAGCCCAGACTAACTATTGAACTGTTCTCTCCCAAACAATAATTTAAATACCTGTTTTTACGTAAACAAGGGATCACGTGATTTTCTGGAAAGTCATAGAACAAACGTACGATCATTTAAACACGTACGCACGGAAAAGATCCAGATAAGAATCAGCCACCTCTCACCCCACAAAACTAAAAATAAAAAGATGTCCTTGGAAAACAACTAATCATTTCTAAGGCCTGTTTATCACTCTGAAGCAAGGTCAGATAATGAGGCCAACACTTGTTATTTACAAGAAAAGCAAAGGTCATAGAGACTTCTAGAATAATCTCCCAATTAATGAATTTTAAACCCAAAATGACAAATTTGGATCTGACAATTAAAAATAATTTTTTTTAAATCAAATATACGTAACAATATATATATATATATATATATATATATATATATATATATATATATATATACATACATACATACATACATACTCGTTATAATATTATAACGATGTTTAGAATTATCTTTTGAGCAAGAGATTTTATGAACCATCTGGTCTTGAAATTTGTAATTTTCACTTTAGAAATTAAGAAGATAGAGAACATTTTTATTAAAGTCCCCATGGGTGGCTTGTTCGAAATCTTGCTAACGCTTTTGTGAATAAAGTTTGAAACAATGGGAGATCTAAGAAAAACTCTCGTGCAACCAAAAAGCTCTAACACGTTTGGTACAAATATTCCAAGCTGAGTTCTTTACTCAGCTATTTAGTTCGTCAAGTCCCTCATATCAGTGTATCAGACGTTTACTTCATTTATCAAACTGAAGATAACATATACAATGATCTATAGAAAGACAACAAAAAAAAATCATTTGATAAAAATTGAAAAACAGTGTAATAATCATTTACCGGATTTTTTAAATTCCTTTTATTATGAACCGCCCAGGACTTGTTTCTTAGCATAGACAATAAAGGCCATAAACGGCTGAGCAAATCAAGTACATTTGTGATTAAAATATTTATTGATAGTTGAGAACAAAAGATCAATACATGTCAATTTCTAATCAAGGTGACAGATATTTGCCTTAAGTATTTTATAATACTTAAATACAACTATAGTAAAATAACAAAAATCGAATTGATGCATTAGTCTCTTTGTAAAAACAGCAATTAAACAAAAAAACTTAATCATGTTAAAATGTACGAGGTTTTAAATTATATATTTTGTGAACTTAATCTCGGTAGGGAATATTTATTACAAATGTATGTAAAAAAAATTGTTTTTCTATGCCACAGAGAAGCCTATCGTTTCAATGGTTTCTATAACTAACGTGGAAGAGGGCTTTGTTAAATAAACATGTTCGGATTTACAAATCTGCATCTGTGTTGATATATGCTGTAATTTTATATATCCGTCTTTCATTGATTTTGAACAAAGTCATAAATTATTTATGTAATTACAATGAGAATGTCCGTTTGTCCTTTGCATAATTTATGATTTGAGCAAGAAACCGAATCCTCTTCTGCTGATGGGTAGGTCCTCGGGGACAATTCTATCCGCCTTCCCTTATTGGTCGATAAGATTCGTAAAACGTACAAAGCCATGAATAAATGAATGAATGAGTGAATGAATAAACACGTGTGACGTTTGGAATGGATTCAGCCCATTTAAAAACACCGATGTCAAACATTCACCATCAAGATTTGAGTATTTTTATATGGACATTAGATATATTGATTAGTTAAGGCTTTGTGGTCAGGTCACTGTTTATAAAACACATGACAAGACAATTAACAGAATTAAGATTAAATTTATGCACGCATGGTCAAGAGAATTAAGCACTCCAAGGACTCACAGACAGACAAATGGATCAATATATAAAAAGATAAACTTTTGTGTGTTTCAAAAGCATTTCAAGTGAATTTGCTTTATTTTTGTGATATGTGGATATTTGTGCATGCAAATTGTTTTAAATTAAACAGAACATTTTCACTGAAAGACACTCTTCAACTGAGTTTATATTTTCTCTAAAGTTTAAAACAAGACACTAAAAGACTGCAGCAGATATCTTTCTGTTAGAGTGAAGAAGAAGAAGAAGAAGAAGAAGAAGAAGAAGAAGAAGAAGAAGAAGAAGAAGAAGAAGAAGAAGAAGAAGAAGAAGAAGAAGAAGAAGAAAATTAAACAACAGGTATTTAATCCACCCTAGATCCCTGAATTTCAGATTTCGCCTCTCACTAAAGAAACGAGTATGGCATTTTTTCTTCCCATGAAAATTATTTGGAGACGATAGAAGATGTATTTCCCATTTTGTTCTTTATAAATTTTGAGATCATAACAATTCTCGGTTTATTCTTTTAAAAGTATTTTTTTTTCTATAGGCAGGTTTTTAAAAAAATACATCTATACTTCAAGAGCGACATCAATTACATAAATTAATTATGTCAGCTTGACCGTTCGCCTCATTTACCGGCAGAAGAACCTAGCCTATTATTATTTTGAATGCTTACTTATTCGAAAGGGTACGTCTTAGATTAGGGTATCAATATTCCCTATTATAACAAGGCAAGATTATTTCGTATGTGATGGCATTTTATCCCTATTATAGCAAGACAGGATTATTTCGTATGTGATGGTATTTTATCCCTATTATAGCAAGGCAAGATTATTTCGTATGTGATGGTATTTTATCCCTATCATAGCAAGGCAAGATTATTTCGTAGGTGATGGCATTTTATCCCTATTATAGCAAGGCAAGATTATTTCGTATGTGATGGTATTTTATCACTATTATAGCAAGGCAAGATTATTTCGTATGTGATGGTATTTTATCCCTATTATAGCAAGGCAAGATTATTTCGTATGTGATGGTATTTTATCCCTATTATAGCAAGGCGAGATTATTTCGTATGAGATGGTATTTTATCCCTATTATAGCAAGGCAAGATTATTTCGTATGTGATGGTATTTTATCCCTATTATAGCAAGGCAAGATTATTTCGTATGTGATGGTATTTTATCCCTATTATAGCAAGACAGGATTATTTCGTATGTGATGATATTTTATCCCTATTATAGCAAGGCAAGATTATTTCGTATGTGATGGTATTTTATCCCTATTATAGCAAGGCAAGATTATTTCGTATGTGATGGTATTTTATCACTATTATAGCAAGGCAAGATTATTTCGTATGTGATGGCATTTTATCCCTATTATAGCAAGACAGGATTATTTCGTATGTGATGGTATTTTATCCCTATTATAGCAAGGCAAGATTATTTCGTATGTGATGGTATTTTATCCCTATCATAGCAAGCAAGATTATTTCGTAGGTGATGGCATTTTATCCCTATTATAGCAAGGCAAGATTATTTCGTATGTGATGGTATTTTATCCCTATTATAGCAAGGCAAGATTATTTCGTATGTGATGGTATTTTATCCCTATTATAGCAAGGCAAGATTATTTCGTATGTGATGGTATTTTATCCCTATTATAGCAAGACAGGATTATTTCGTATGTGATGGTATCTTATCCCTATTATAGCAAAGCAAGATTATTTCGTATGTGATGGTATTTTATCCCTATTATAGCAAGGCAAGATTATTTCGTATGTGATGGTATTTTATCCCTATTATAGCAAGGCAAGATTATTTCGTATGTGATGGTATTTTATCCCTATTATAGCAAGGCAAGATTATTTCGTATGTGATGGTATTTTATCCCTATTATAGCAAGGCAAGATTATTTCGTATGTGATGGTATTTTATCCCTATTATAGCAAGGCAAGATTATTTCGTATGTGATGGTATTTTATCCCTATTATAGCAAGGCAAGATTTTTTCGTACGTTATGGCATTTTATTCCTATTATAGCAAGGCAAGATTATTTCGTAAGTTATGGTATTTTATCCCTATTATAGCAAGGCAAGATTATTTCGTATGTGATGGTATTTTATCCCTATTATAGCAAGGCAAGATTATTTCGTATGTGATGGTATTTTATCCCTATTATAGCAAGGCAAGATTATTTCGTATGTGATGGTATTTTATCCCTATTATAGCAAGGCAAGATTATTTCGTATGTGTTGGTATTTTATCCCTATTATAGCAAGGCAAGATTATTTCGTATGTGATGGTATTTTATCCCTATTATAGAAAGGCGAGATTATTTCGTATGTGATGGTGTTTTATCCCTATTATAGCAAGGCAAGATTATTTCGTATGTGATGGTATTTGTTATGGTATTTTATCCCTATTAAAGCAAGGCAAGATTATTTCGTAAGTTATCGTATTTTATCCCTATTATAGCAAGGCAAGATTATTTCGTATGTGATGGTATTTTATCCCTATTATAGAAAGGCAAGATTATTTCGTATGTGATGGTATTTTATCCCTATTATAGCAAGGCAAGATTATTTCGTATGTGATGGTATTTTATCCCTATTATAGCAAGGCAAGATTATTTCGTAAGTTATGGTATTTTATCCCTATTATAGCAAGGCAAGATTATTTCGTATGTGATGGTATTTTATCCCTATTATAGCAAGGCAAGATTATTTCGTATGTGATGGTATTTTATCCCTATTATATCAAGGCAAGATTATTTCGTATGTGATGATATTTTATCCCTATTATAGAAAGGCAAGATTATTTCGTATGTGATGGTATTTTATCCCTATTATAGAAAGGCAAGATTATTTCGTATGTGATGGTATTTTGTCCCTATTATAGCAAGGCAAGATTATTTCGTAAGTTATGGTATTTTATCCCTATTATAGCAAGGCAAGATTATTTCGTAAGTTATGGTATTTTATCCCTATTATAGCAAAGCAAGATTATTTCGTATGTGATGGTATTTTATCCCTATTATAGCAAGGCAAGATTATTTCGTAAGTTATGGTATTTTATCCCTATTAATTGCGGTAGTTAGTAGAACTTATCACCAGATGACTCCCAGTGTAATTGTTTCAAGATGTTCAGATTAATCAATGATTCCTACAAAAATGTTATAACTGAACTCACCGCCAAAAAACCATTAGTCTTTTATGGTACATGTCTAGTTTGATTCCAAATAGTCTAAAGAAATCTCATCTGTTTCGTAATCAGATAAAGACAGAACTATTTACTAAAGTCTGATAATTTTACGTACTCTCATATATTTTTAATTCTACCTACAATGCGGATCAGCAGTGGCTAAATTTTTTTCTTTCTTTTCGGAAGTAGTAGGTAATACATGAAACATCTAGCTAGAGGGAAATCGTCATATTTTAATTCTTTCATTGTTGTTGTTGTTGTTGTTGTTGTTGTCGCCACTGCTGCTTTTGTTGTCATAAAGGATGTTGTCAATCGAAAATCAATCTCAGGGTCGGTTGCACTCAACCCAAGATGTAGTGACGTTTTTTCTACATACTTTGTATACTAAAAGTGACATGAATAATTATAAATTAGATTAAACTCGAGAAAATCGAAAGCAAACCGTTACATTTATATAACAAGGGAACTATGTATGTATCGTATGCACCATAGACAGTCACATATGAAAATCCCATTCACCGTGTTATTGATTACCTAACACATGGGAGATCAAAATCAAGATTTTTGCTGTTGATGAGGCGAAACTAATGCCATGAATTTCTTCAATTAACAAAGGGTATCATTAATGATTTACATGTATCAAGTTTTATTATCTGACTTTATTTATTGCCACTGTGCAAACAACCCTTGATCTGCCATGTATAAACCCAGCTTTATATGTAGTTTGTGTCAGCGTTCAAGCATTCCATTTTAAACAAATGTAAGGCTATATCGGAAAAAAATATCAGGTCAATGGATACACTTTCCTGGGTTTTTGGGCAAGAAATGCATTGAACAAATCATGCACTTGATATTATATCATTGATACATTTTGTTGTATATTTTTTTTATAAAACATTTAGAGAGCTGACGAAATTTAGCATCGGCCCGATGAGGTTCTATGGA